>CAKNXH010056299.1:83250-108660 GCA_932178445.1 Andricus quercusramuli
TCATTTGTACTGATTTTTCAACAAAATTTAACGCGTCAAAGTTCACTATCGCGAAATTGACGCTGTTGACCGTGTTTTTGTACCTTCACTCAACTGCCACTTCATTTGTAATTAATGTATGACGGTCTCATAAATAGACAATTTGTTCTCAATACAATTATCTTTGCAATGAAGTTTGTTACGTTGTAAAGCGATTTTTTCTCACTGACTTAATCGAACTTTTGTAGAGAGGTCAACATTTTTGAAACCTATAGTAGGGTTGCCCAAAGATATACATTTTGGAATTTTCGAGCGGCGCATTCGCCAAATCGTTCTCTCGTGGAAACAAATGATTATGTCTTTTTTTTTATTTTGAAACAAAAGTGATTTTTAGTACTCCCTGTAGTATTTTAAAGTTTTCTCTTGAGGTACGAATTAAAATAGAAAATTATAAGAGAGCCTGAAGCGAGGCGTGAGGTTTAACCTAGACGACAGTTTTAGTGTTATTACTCTGCTATTTAACTCATTGAAGTCAAATGTCCCCCTAGGGTTCGGGTGTTGTAAAAAAATTGGCTGGCTCTCCAGAAATTGTGAAAATTTGGGAAATGTGCTGGGGTACAGGTTTGGGCGTGTATCAGGGGGCTTTCTGGTCGAGCCTGCATATGGAAGTCCTAAGCCTCTAACAGTAAGCCACTTTGAGTTCAATTTAGCTGCCATAAGTTCTGCATTTTACGAGTAAAGCTGCTGTTTGGCTGAAATTTTTCATTTTTGCTCAATATTGCCAATATCTAAGGCTTGCTACGAATCTACAAATGTTGCAATTTTATGCAACTTTCGAGATGTCTCAAATTTGAGATAGGTCTGTCGGTTGAGACTGATCCAAAAGTTATTAAATTAAATGGGAGAGGGAAACTAATTTATAAATGGAAAAGCAAAATAATTTCAAAATTAAAGTGAAGGTTTGTTGTTAATACTATTTACATTGGAAGTTTGCGTCTTATTCTAGCCGTGTGGGTATTAGGATTGTTGAGCTTGAGATGTAGCTGGGGGGGGGGGCATCGCGTACCTTCGATTCGAGAAAATGCTACTGGGGGCAGCGAGTGTGGTGGGTGGTCCAGTTGTGGGGACGGTGATGGAGAAGATGTGCCATTCGAGAGGAATCCAGGGAGATCCAGGGGGGGGGGGTCCTTGGTTTGGCTTAGTTTGGGCTTAGCTTCAGTGGCAGTGCACCACTCGCGACGCAGGCGAGTGGGGGTTCACTAGCGAGGATCGTTCCGTCGATGTCGCTGGGAGGGGGCTTCACGCGATAGGTTCGCTCTCGCAACAGAAAAGTTTAAGACCGTCGGATGAACAAATAATCCGCGCTTGCGCTGTAGGTTGTCAGAGGGACTTCAACTTTTCGAATGAGAGCCGCGACTCAATTTATTCTAACATAAGTCGAGTGACAGGTGGGGTTAGGACGCCCAGGCTACGAAAGAGAGAATCGTGGATGTTGGCCAAATATTATTCATGGTTATAAATATAATTTATAACCATAAATATAATTTAACGGAAATTACATTTTTTTATAACTTTGTTGATGTATAAAAATTGGACGAAATGCATATTTATTGAGGAGAAAATTATTGTATAAAAGGGAAAAAAATTGACCTATAATTTTTTGAACAAATTCGAAGAAGTATAAAAAGTATACATTTTACGTGTTAAACTCCATAAGACACAAAAGTTGTAACACGGAGTAATAAAAATCATTTTGTGGCAAAATAAAAAAATGTGTGTCTATTTGTTTCCATGAGAGAATTTGGCGAATGCGCCGGTCGAAAATTTCAAAATGTATATTTTTAGGCCACCCTAATACCTAATTGTCTCAAGTAATGAAGTAGTCACTAATAGTCATTCACAAAATAACTATAAATCTTTTCCTACTATCCGGCAGTTTAATTGAAATATTTACGAGAATATATTATAATATTTATTTAAAGTTTCACTATACTTTTTTAAAATGCAAATCAAAATTATAATTATATCTAACTTCAATTTCCTTGTTTAAAGTAATATCTGTATGCAATATTTTATTACTAAGAATAATCTACAAGCGTACTCAGCTAATGATTGGTGTTCTATCAGTAAGTGACAGTTGATGTCATGTTCACGTTTCAGTAATAATTAAATAATTCAAAATATTGGTGCACCTAATCAGTTTCAAGTATGCAAATGTATATAATAATGGTAAATTTTTCCTGGACTCTTCAAACTGACACAAAATTCATATCACTCGTGAATCTTGGAAAAACTTCTAATTTTACTGCGTCGTTAATTTTTGGCCGCATGAATTTAAATTCTATAAATAGATTATAAAAATATGTTTTTAAAATTTTGAAATAATTATGCAAATTTAGATAGTGGTTATTTGGGCTGTGCAAAAAGCTCTAAAGCTCGAGCCGAGTCGAAATCTAATTTTCCGGGCTGGACCGAGTCGGGCTCAAGAATACTCGAACTTCCGAGTATCCGAGACAGGTTTGGTTCTCGAGATTTGCGAGTAATCGAGTTGTGTCGGGTTCTCGGAGGTTTCGAGTACTCGATTAATTATCTTATCTCGGGTCCTCGAAGTTTATGAGAATCCAAAACCAATTCGATATCTAATTGTTTGAAAAACCTCGTTTTAATTCTGGTGAATTTCTTGGAATGATTTTAACACTTCCATATTCTTTTTAATTCTTTCAACTTCATGAATATCTTCTATATTCCTCGGAATTCCCTGAATTATCTCAATTCCTTAAATACTTCAAAATTGCTTAACCTAGTCTGAATTTCTTAAATGCATCTAAATTCTCTGAATTGCTTGCATTATGAATTAAGGGAAATATAGGAATTCATGGAATTCAGAAAACTCATGGAATTCGCGGATTTCACGGGATTCAAAGATTTTATGAAATTTAAGGAACTCAAGGAAATCCAGAAATTTACGGAATTAAAGGAATTTACGGAATTCAAGTGATTTACGGAGTTCAAAGAGTTCAAGGTATTTACGGAATTCAAGGAATTTACTAGAATTCCGTGAATTCTTTGAATTCACAGTATTTCGCGAATTCCTTAAATTCCTTGAATTCTATGCATTTTTTGAATTCCTAGAATATCCTGAATCTAGGTAATTCAGGGAATTCCAATGACTTCAAGAAAATGCAAGCAATTCGGGGAATTCAGGTGCATTCAAGGAATTTCGAAGAATTGAAGGAATTCCGAGGGATAGAAGATGTCAATGAAGTTAAAAGAATTTAAAAGAACCTGAAAGCGTTCAAAGCATTTTAAGTAATTCATAAATATTAAAAAGATTATATAGAATTCAACGAACTCAAAAGTATTCAAAGGAAGTGAATTTGGTGTAAATCAAATCACTTTTGGAATTTTTAGATCGCCATTTTTGATCTGCTGTTTCGAATATTCACATTTTTATTTCAGATTCGAAATCAGCGACCCTAAAACCGCCCGAGTATCTAGTTTTATGCAAATCAAATCAATCGAACCCGGAATTTTAGGGTAGTCAAACCTTTTCAAGAACTCGAAATTTTCGAGTACAAGAACTTTTTCGAGAACCCGCAATTTGTCGAGCTTTTGAAACTACTCGGCCCGGCTCGACTCGAAGTGTTAAAAGCTCGACTCGGCCCGGTCGAGCTTCGGGCTATTGTAATTATAATTGCTGATATTCAATTAATTCTTTAGATTGACTGAAGAGTCATTTCACTCATAAATATATTAAAAGGTTATAAATTTTCTACCCGTATTTTTTTTTCGCTAATAATTTAAATTTAATAATATCCTTGAAATTCAACCGTTTTGAATTATGTGTATGTGTAAACTGTAAATCTTTTCATGTTATAGACGTAATTTTATTTGTAATATAAAGCTGTAGTATGTGAATAATGTGAACGTGAAAATTTTCCTAACTGTGTAATTTTTGATGTGTAAACATCTTAGACCTCGATATGGGGAGTCGCGCCTGAGTCGAGTGAAATCATGGCTCGAAAGTGTAATGCGAGGCTCTGACACGTTGCGGTTTATAAGAGAATCTAATACACTGCTATCAGGGTGTCTAGCGACTGGGATATCCGGGAATTTGCCGGGAATTTTGTGAAACCTTGAAAAATAAGGGAAAATGCCGGGAATTCTTTGAAAGATCCGGGAATTCTTTGAACGATCCGGGAATTCTGTTGCCATAAATTCCAAATCCTTATTTTCTGTGTAAAATTATTCTTATATAATAAAAACTTTGAAAAACGTAATTTGTCTTATTTGAAAAGAAGGCGCAAATCACAGCTAATGAACATCGTTTTCTTCGGCATGCGCAGAAACTCAAGTCTTCAACTTCGAAAATCGAGTCGAGACCACGGGATGTTTAAGTTACTTCACGTATATGGCGCTTGTGTCGTATGTGTCGAAAATTGCATGGTTAACAGGCTTGGGAAAGGCTGCACATGAAATATTAGCGCCGCGCTCGGAAAGATTGGAACTATTAACTTCCAAAAGAAACTTGCTTGTTTTTGGCGTAGGTAATGTACAGGAGTTTCGTCTTCTGTATCAATTCTCCATACCATGGGTCGAGTTCGACCCATGAATATCATAAAAGCGCAACAGTGGATGCCCAGCTAAACGTTAGTCTTATCTGATTTTAAATTTTATTTTTGAATTAATAAATACCTCATTTTTGTAATACAAGTGACTGTTTATTTCAAATTATGCTCTTTGCGGGCGCTAAGCTATTGTCAGAGTCCCAATCCTCAAATAGCTAAACACATCACAAGAACAAACCGGGAAAAACTTTATTTCTGATCCGGGAATTTGTAAACGGAATTTCGCTAGACACCCTGGCTATGCAAAAGTTTCTAGACATCTCTTTTTCAATAGTTTATAAAAGCACTATAGTTTAAAAAATATTAAACTGTAAATTTACTTCGAAATACTGCTGGAAACCTGATAAAATTCTGCGCCTAATGGTCTTAAATTGAAAACAATATATTAATTTTATTAGAAGTTATAAAAAAAACTTCAAATTTTAATGTTTCCGAAAAATGTTAGTAATTCCGAAAGCAATTAATATTTTTTAATCTTTTGGAACTAATTTTAAAGATAATTTTCTGCATTACTTAGTGACTTGTTAAGATATTTCTAGAATTTGTCCTTCGATGCAGTCAAAACCTAAACTTAATTTATGAACTTATCGATATTGATATAAAGTCAGGTTTTCATACACGTGAAGAAATTTTGGATGACTGCGGTACTTATACGTACCACTGCTGAGCTGAACACACGAGCGCCGGCGCGCCCTGCGTTCAAGACGTCTACTCTTTTATTTTGAGAACACTGCGATCCCATAGAGGAGCTAACGACGCGCCAAAATTTTGAACACAACAGACCCTGAACTCAGTTAGACCGTTGCGTTATTTTCTGACGACGCGGTTGACACATGTTTGCAACCTCACGTAAATTTACTTATATGTAACTATAGATATATGGGCATCGGCTACACTAGCACTTTTTGTATGTTCTTTTGTTTAGGACAGCGGTATTCCCAGATATAAGGGAGCAACATTGTACCACATTTTAAAGCAGCCGCTGCACGAAATGTAGCGCTACTGTCGCGTTGAAATCGTGGTTGTGTTGCCCTGCTACATCGAACGCAACAGCTGTCCTAAATCTCTTTCCGTATAAATGAATTTTGAAAAATTAATAGAACAGTATTCCAACAGATTTAATTGATTTTAAATAAAATAAAATCAAAAAAAGTTTTAAAACCAATTTTCCTGAGAGTTAACTACTTTTCACTTTTTATTACATTCTTAAACCAAGTTCAAGATTTCACTGTATCGAAGAACAAAAATTCCACAAATAACTCATTACGTCAGTAAAATAATGTAGAAAATTATCTTTAAAATTAGCCGAAAAAAATTATTTCCGAATTTATTGATATTTCGCCCGTTTTTCTTCCTCCTTTACCGTGATATTACCATCGGCTGATGCAGAGAATTCAATCACGTAAATGATCTTCGTCTTCAGATCTGGGAGGACAATATCAGGCTTTGTAGCACTGATACGTTGAGTGGTGGAGAATGAGAAATTCCAGACGATCTTACATTGATCATTCTCCACAACAGACTCAAGTTCTCCCTTGGCGTATCGCAAGACTGGCAATAGATCAACACCATAGAAGTGCCGAAGATGGTAATATAACACCTTTACAGCCGCATTGTGTCTCTGTATGTACCCGTAGCATGCATACTTCGAGCATCCCCTGACAACATGTCCAAGTATTTGTGGCTCTTGCTTGCACGATCGGCAGTTGGTATCGCCTACAGGTACATTCATCATGCGTCCGCTGTAAACCAAGGTGTCTATAACACCGTGTTGACAGGCAAAAAGAAATCCCTCAGTATCTGATGGCAATCCAGCAGACTTGAGAAACATGTTGAACAGACCCATCGATAGCTCCTCTCGACGTATAATGCCGTAGAATTGACCATGGAGGGACTTGTCAGCATGTTTTCTTAGTAGAAGCGAATGTTCTGCTTCCTGTACATGACTTTTCAGCATCAAAGGTGTTAGTGATGCTAGGCCATGTTTAGTGTCGCTGGAATCAAATGGGAACCCAAGCTCCTCTGCGGCCCTATCTGCGGCACGGTATAGAAACACCGTAGCATTGACGCCTTCATGTTGATGTACGAGTCGCATAAGAGAATCTGTACTATTTAGAATTGAGCATGCTGTAGCCAGAACCGTTCATCGACGAAAACACTCCAAGCTTAGCAAGCCTCTACCCCCTTTATCTCGAGGGAGGTACATTCGAGGTATGGAGGATCTAGAATGATGACTTCGATGGATTTTCATCATCTTCCGAGTGTTTTGGTCAAGTTGCTTCAATTCATCGACGTTCCATTTTACTGCACCAAACGTGTAGAGCAGTATAGGAACGGCCAGCATATTGGTCGCATGGTTCTTATTCTTTCCAGCTAATTGGGAAGCCCAAATTTTTCTGAGAATTTGGCGATACCTTTTTCCAAGGGCCGCTTTTAACACACGCACATTTTGGGTTTCCGCTTGCGGTATTCCAAGAAATGTATGTGCGGTATTTCCGCCTATGAGTTGAACAAACTGATAGTCACGCAATGCTGTAGTTTCTAGTCTTCCTTGATGTAGGTCAGACATGCCCAACTCGGGGAAATTTCCTCTGGGAACACATGTTCCAAGTCCCCTACTCTTTCTCCTAGAGAGCAGGAGTGGTGGTAGACGCTTGCGAGAATCTCTTCTCTGTGACGTACGCGCCCACCACACCATGTCTGGTGTAGGTGGACGCAGGCACACTTGTCCAGTTCGAAACTCATGTCAATCGCTTTAGAGTACCTATTTACCGCCTCCACAAGGATGTTAAGGTCCGTTTTCGAGGAAGCAAAGAGTTTGAGGTTGTCCATGTATGAAAGGTGGTTGGCCTTAGATTCTCTTCTGCTCTTGTAGTCACTTGTCTTTTGTCAGCTGTTATGAGAAATGTTGTCTGCCACAAGAGCATAAGCTCGTTCATGCATCTCACTATTTTTGGATACACCTCCAGGCACTCAAGGGCCTTAAGGCGCTTCCTCAAGCCTTATTTTTAGCCCATGTATTCGTTTTCACATGAATCCCGCTAAACGGATGAATTGTTCGATGTAATATTTTAGCCACATAATCGCGGCTGACTGCAAGAGCCGGAGCTCTCGGGCGATGGGGTCGCCACATCCCTACGCCTATACTCTTATTATTATATACTGATTATTTTTATTATGATTATTATTATCATCATTAATGAATTATTAAATTATTATACCATATTATTAAAATAATAAATAATATTATAGTATTATCATTTTTTTTCGTTTAACATGTTCTCGGTTGAACCTGATTTTTTATTATCAGCCACGGACTTAGAATAAGACAAATGCCTGATGAGAATAGGATGTCTTAAATTCATTTAATATGATGTTTGAAATCTTTTGCGATGATGCTGTAGGTACAAAATTAGGAGCATCGTGTAGTTTGCAGTTCGTCTTTTACCGCTGTTATCCTTACACAGCGGCAGCGAGTGTTGGAGGTGACAACAGTCGCCTCCAGATGCTTTCATAGAGCTACCATCTGTCACTCCATAGGTTTTTAGTCGCTTGCTTCCTGATGTTCTAGAAAGCTTCTTACAATGCGACAGGTATTTAATAAAAACACCTTCATAGCTGCTGCCTGTATCTTGCGGACTCCTAAATGTTCAAGATGTTCAGTGCATCTTGCGTGCACACTGCCTGGAGCCGAAATCACGTTCTAACGGCTGCCACAGCTGCACAGTACACTAAGAGTTTGCACCTCTAACGCAGTCAGTGTTGCGTTCAAATGCGTAGGTGAAACTCTGCTGTCAAGGTGTCCTATTAATGCACGCAGATTCTATGTGATGTGCATCTTGAGCAGAGAATGTCTTTGTGTTGATTCTACATGTCTGAACTCTAGTAAAGCATGAACAATATTTCTTTCGTTTGCGTTTTTGGTCTGCTATATTCTGCTCATTTATTGTTGTGGTTAGCTCTGGGTACTTACGTAAGAAGAGTCAATGGTGTTCACTCCTCACACTTTGCCCACTTTTTTACCAAAAAATAAAGGCGCGTAACATCTCGGTTCATAAAGTTTGTCCACTTTATTCGCCTTCTTGGTTGCTAAACCTCTGCTTCTGCCTCAGGTCGAATTGGGCCATCTTCTTCTGGAGGATGTGCTGATCCTGGATCATCATTAGGTTGCGCAAAAACATCAATTGTCGCTGCATCACCGTGGAATGCGGCTTCCTCTAACTGATGTTCATTGTTGACGTTTTTCAACGTCAAATCAACCTGCTGTTTCATCTCCATTACTCGGACTTCTTAGATAAGAAGATTATTTCTGATTTCCTTCAACTTAGCGATCAGTCTTCCCACTGAAACTTTCTGTGTTTTAGGATACTTCACAGCAAACTTTGTCCTGAAGTTATATCCCTTTTCGCTTTTGATTTCATACTTCACACTTTCATAGTAGAGACGCACCAATTCCTCTTCAATTGTGGTATCCCACTTGATGCTCTCCCATAGTATTTCTGTTGAGTTGGTTGGCTCTAAATTCCCAACGCTAGTCAAAGCATCCTCAGCAGGGGCAGATGATGTTCCATTGTTTACCGTTTTTCGTAGGTGTTTTTGCTGGCCAACTATTCGATTAGTGAGATCTGCCTGACCATTCCGCAGCTCACCATCACCATTCTCCCGCATGCTGTGGTCCTCAGCGGTTGGCTCGAGGAATGCCCCGACGATCCTCGGGAAGCGACAAGCGTTTCAAAATATTTAATATACTCTCCATGATAATTAATGGGTTTTGGTGTTGCTCTTAGTAACTTTCCTCTTTGTTCTCTGCCAGTCTGGCATGAGAAAGCCTACCAGTGGCAATGCTACAGCCAACATAGCCACCAAAGTCATGAGAGGAAACATCAAGCCCTACCGCGACATCAAAGCGAGAGCACCTTCGGTAGGTTTTTTTTCAAACATTTTCTCGGGTGAGCCCGGTTTTTCATCATAGCCACGGACTAAGTCAAGTGTCTGATGAGATGAGGATGTTATACGTTAATTTAATACGATGTTTAAAAACTTTTGCAATGATGTAGCATGCACAAATTTAGGAGCATGGTGTGGTTTGCAGTTCGTCTTTTACCGCTGTTATCCTTATATAGAGGCCGCGAGCGTTGGAGGTGACAACATTCGCCCTGGGTTATTGTTGAATTTATTTTTGCATATAGAAAAATAAATAATAATTTGTTTTCGCGCTTCAGTTTGTATTTTGACTGTGGCGCCACCTGTAATATTGTATCTCTTGTTTTACCGCGAGGCTACAGTCGTTAGTCTGTTCCAGCCCGTCGTTTACTCAACTTCGCTTTCCATTTTCATATGTTCAATAAAGCTTAATACACGGTACGGATTAAGAGTTTCTCTCACGGTTCCTTGATTCCTAGACAATCTCATCTCCTGCTTTGAAAGGTTATGGGCCCAGTAACATAACCTACGTAAATTGTCTGGAAGGAGAGAAAAGCGGTACGCGTCTTTTCGTCGTGTAACAAAGACGCCATTGTTGGTACCGTCCGGTCACTCTTCGCCAGAGACGAATCCGTTCGAAATCGTAGATGGAACAAGTCCTAAGCCCGCGGATTCCGATCCGAATGCAAAGCCGTGGGCAAAACTAAACGCTAAAGCCATGTATGTGATATCAACATCAGTAGAATATCCGCAGTTAGAGAGTATGATCACTTGTGCGACTGCGAAAGACATGTGGTCGAAATTAGTTAACATTCACGAGCAAAAGTCTGCAAGTAGTGTACTAATACTAACTCAAAAGTTTCATAATTATCGCATGAGCCCCAGTGATTCCGTCTTGCAACACGTGGATAGGGTACAAAATATGGCAAGTCAGCTAAAATTCGTTGGCGAAAACGTCTCCGATAACGCTATCATCCAGGATCTCAATCTGTAATGAGTCTTGAAGAACGCCTAATAAAAGAGGAAGGCAAGATGGCCACGTACGATGAAACCACCAACGCCCTGGCTGCTATAAGTTTCGATAAGAAAAGTGCTTCGAATCCACCTGCAAAAAAAGGTACAAATAAAAGTGACGTCGACTGCTTTTATTGTCATAAGAAAGGCCATTTTATCAAAGATTGCCGGAAATAAAGAAAAACAGGGTAATCTAATGACAGTAGAAGCAGCGACCAGAAAAACTGTGCTTTCATCGCCATTCGAGAAGGAAGCAGCGGAACCCCTTATAACAAGCAGGTCGATGATTTACTCCGACAAGACATAGAAAAGATCTGGATTACCGACAGCGGAGCCTCGAAGCATACCACTTACCGACGGGATTTCTTTGACAAGTTTTGAACCTAGTTGTGGTGGCTTTGTCACTCTTGGTGACGATGGTGTGTGTGAAGTGCTAGGATCGGGTACAGTGCTGATCAAAAGGCTAGTTTATGGTGAATGGATTGACAGGAGAATCGAAAATGTTCTCTACGTCCCGAAATTGCGTAAAAATCTGTTTTCGGTGGGAGTTTGTACATCAAACAAAATTGAAGTCAGGTTCAAAGACAATCGTGTTTTGCTTATCTTGGACAATACAATAGTTGGTCAGGGGGTTAAACAAAAGAATGAAGTCTGTAGAATGTTCTTCAAATTTAGAACCAGTGACGAAGTAAATGTGTCCACCACTAGCTTCAAAATTTGGCACGAGTGACTAGCTCATGTAAACAAAACGGCAATCAAGGACATGGTGTCTAAAGGATTGGTGGAAGGGGTCAAGTTGACAAATACCATTGATTTCTTCTGCGAGCCGTGTCAATTTGGTAAGTCTCACCGGCTGCCGTTTGTCAAACGAGAGAAGAAAAACAGCTGGAAGGTGGGAGAATTCTTCCACAGTGACGTGTATGGACCAATGGAGCATTATTCTCTTGGGGGAGCTAGGTTCTATGTTCTTTTCAAGGACGATAACACCGGTTATGGTCATATTTACTTCTGCAAACACAAGTCGGATGTCACTCAGTGCTTCAAGGATTTTGAACGCCTGGTGTCAAATCTATTTGGAAGATCTAACAAGGCCCTAAGAGTCGACAACGGTAAGGAGTACTGCAATGATGAGCTCAAACAGTATCTAAACAGCAAGGGCATTCGGTTGGAGACAACCGCTCCGTACACGCCTCAACAAAACGGGCGGTCAGAACGGGACAACCGTACCGTTGTGGAAAGCGCGCGCACAATGTTGCTCGCAAAGGATCTGCACAAAAGTCTATGGCCCGAAGCTGTCAACACGGCAGTCTATCTTCTGAATCGGACAGCTACAACGCAAACTCCCAATTCGACGCCGTACCAGGGATGGATAGGAAGGAAGCCCTCTCTGTCACACGTTAAGATCTTCGGTTCACCAGCCTACGCCCTTGTGCAAAAGGGTCAGAGAAAGAAGTGGGATGTAAAGGCGTCCAAACAAATCTTAGTCGGTTATGTAGGTGACATGACTGGTTACAGAGTCTACGACACTGTCACGAGACGGATCTACGTTACAAGAAACGTGACTTTTAACGAGTCAAATGAAGGTGACTCCTGCCGTGATCAAAATGATAATGTGAGTAACATCTTTAAGCTGCTCGTGACAGACGATGATGAACCAGTAGACCCACCAGAAGAAATCGACGAAGATCCTGGAAAAGGAGTTGGAGATCACCAATCTGAAAAACACGAAACAGTTGACGAGCCGATGCAGCTTCGTGATAGGTCTCAAATCAGGATGCCTGCAAGATACGAGGTTAACCTGGCCGAGTGCTTTGAACCAGTTACCTACCACGACGCAGTAAGCCGTCAGGATGCTGACAAATGGAAAGAAGCGATCCTGGAAGAGCTCCAGGCTCACCAGGACAACCAGACGTGGATTCTCATTCCGAAAGAGAATCACGAATGCATCGATTCCAAGTGGACGTTCAAGATTCAGCGTGACTCATCAGGAGAAATTCATCGCTATGTGCTCGCAGTTTCCGTCAACGAGAGGGCATCGATTACAACGAAACGTTTTCGCCGGTAGTGCGGTATGATTCGCTTAGGGTGTTTTCGTCAATAGTGGCTAGTAGTGATCTTGAGCTAGCACAATTTGATGTGAAAACGGCGTTCTTGAATGGTGATCTTAAAGAGGAGATCTACATGAATTTACCAGAAGGCTTATCAGTTGGTAAAAATCACAGCAGTGTTGTGTGCAAATTACAAAAGTCGATTTATGGATTAAAACAGGCGTCCAGATATTGGAATGAGAAATTTTCATCTTTTCTGAGAAACTTTAATCTGAATGAGAGTGAGTCTGATAAATGTGCGTTCTCAAGTAAAGTCGACGGTTGTGATGTTTACCTGGCTTTGTTTGTTGATGATGGCTTAATTGCCTCACAATCTCAAAATATACTTGACAGAGTAGTTGACTATCTGAAGAGCTCGTTTGACAAATTGAAAGGCAAAGTTTGGCAAATTGAAAGGAATAGGGAGAACAAGCTAATGTTCATTCATTAGAAAAATTATGTATTAAAAATCCTTGAAAATTTCAAAATGTCTGATGCTAAGCCCATATGCGTGCCTGCAGATCCCCACACGGTTCTACAACCAGCTGATAAGAGTAAAACCAGACAAAATTTGCCCTTCAGAGAAGCAGTAGGCTCACTTACGTTTCTAGCGACTGTTTCGCGCCCTGATATTGCCTACTCGGTTAATTTAGTGAGTCGATATCTCAGTGATTATAATGAGAGTCACTGGCAAGCTGTCAAACGCATTTTTAGGTACCTAGTAGGAGCAGCTGATATGGGAATCATGTATAATTTGGGCGAAAAAAATCTGCATCTGGTGGGTTACTCTGATGCCGATTTTGCGGGCGACATCGTAACAAGACGATCCACTAGTGCAGGCCTGCCCAACCTGGGGAAAACTGCTCGTTCACCACATGTTCCGTTTCCACCACCACGGGCCTCTACTTGCTTCTAGAAGGGCGTGGTAGTGGTTCGTGGCACGTGCCGCGTGACGTAGTTTGACGAATCTAGGATCGCAGATACGTTTTAAAGTAGGTGCTTTGGGGCGACTAAGTTGATATATAATTTTTGTATTTGAATGCTGGTAAATGAACCTCAAAAGAAACAGAAACGTTTAATGACATCCTGCGGTGAAAAATGTAATGTTTTTTTTACAGGAATATGATTTTATTAATAATGCAACTTCATTTTAAAATTCTATGTACGGATATTCGTAGTACTGGAAAAGACAAATAATTTATCCTAATGCCTTTTTCTGATCAAACAAAAATTACTGGAGTTATATCATTCACAAAATTCCAAAAAACAATCAAAAAGGAACATTTTAAGCCAAACAACGCACGATATGACAAAAATTTAAGAGAAGAAAAATGTTTTATTCAACACCCTACAAAATTGTTAAGAGACTTTTTTTAATTTTCTTCAAAAAACGAAAATTCAAATTTTTATCGCACAAATAAATAATGAAAAATCAAAAATTCCATTTTCCGTTGAAAATATACAAGATACGAAAAAATATGAATAGAGAAAAACTGTGCACTCAAAAAATATCTACAAATTTGTTCTACAAATCTACAATTTGTTTCATCTGTAAAAACCTTATTTTTTACCAAATTATAATAATTTCCTGAAATGTCAATGCTAATAAGTTGGAAAAGATTATGAGCGTGTTTCAAACTGTAACCAAATTTTTACTGAAATTTCATGTAAAAAATGTATTGTAATTATTGTACCAACAAATGATATTCCGAAAAAATCAATGTATAAAGAGTGTTGGATTTTAGGTTTAAGATTTCAAGAATTTTTCAGAATAAACCTATTTTCCATGAAACTGTTGGGTTTTTAAGATTTATATCTAACCTTCTTTACAGAACATATTATGAACTTTCCTTGTTTGGAAGACTTCATTCATTCCATTACTGCTCATATATTTATTATATTCCAAATTCTAAATTACTTCACTCATTCTATTTTATTTAAAAATCAGTCGCCCTAAAACAGATTCCGAGATACTGCCTAGCTACGGTACTGGATACCTCCCTTCCATTTCAGAGAGGGACCCCCTCCCCGAGCCCCTGACGCTGTGCGGAGGGAACTGGTGGTGGAAATTGATCACGTGGTCAACGAGCAGTTTTCCCCAGCTTGGGCAGGCCTGCACTAGTGGATATATATTTTTCTTAGCAGGTGGCCCTGTAGCATGGTCTTCGCAGAGACAAAAACTAGTTACTTTGAGCACCACTGAGGCCGAATATGTCGCAGCCGCCTCAGCTGCAAAGGAAGCTATCTGGCTTCGCAAACTGCTAAAGGTTATCGGAAATCAACCTTTTAAAGCGTCCACTATTTTGTTGATAATCGAAGCGCTTTCAGGCTTGTGAAAAATCGTGAATTTTACAAACGTACAAAGCACATTGACGTCCGGTATCACTTTATTCGCGAGAAAGTAGATTTAGGCGAAATAAGTGTCGAATATGTCCCTTCTGACAGTCAACGAGCAAATATATTCACTAAGACTTTACCTAGAGAGAAATTTCAAAGAATGTGTTTGAGTATGGGAATGTGTGTGAACACTGAATGAAGCACTTAAACGGTGGAAGTGTTGAATTTATTTTTGCATATAGAAAAATAAATAATAATTTGTTTTCGCGCTTCAGACCCAACACTGCTCCGACCCAAGTCGCTGATCAATGTCTCTAGCAAACACCCCAGGCGAAGAGATTCACAAAGTCATTATGTGAAGCTGTCCACTCGGGCCTGTTAGCATCCAAGGTCTTTCGGTTTAGGCGTCTCTCACTCTACTAACACACTTCATCATGCATTTCTCATAAATTATTTGTTGCTACACTTTTATATCCTGGAATGCCTCTTTAGCTTCCTTTACGTCCATACATTTTCTCATGCAAGCTCTTTTGTGTTTGTGGCTTTTTATATCTTTTTGTTTTAGGGTCTCATTCACACATTCCCACCATTCTTTCATCAGTCTGCCTCTAGGTACGCTACCATTTACTTTACATAGATGTACTTGTTCCGTCAGTCGTTCGTCTTTCATTCTCTCAATATGCCCAAACCATGTCAACAAATTTCTTTTACTCTTGTCAGTGTCTCCTCTACAACACATTCTTTGTAAATCCTCTCATTACTGACCTTTTCCATTAGCGTTTTACTGCTCAGATTGGGCAGGTATTGCATGCCAACCGCGTTAACTTTACTCTTATTTATGTTTTGTTTGTTGGTCCAGGTCTCTCTATCGTACAGCACAGTGGATGCTAATATAGAATTATATAGGGTAAGTCGAGGAGAGACGGTACATCATTTTTGTTTTTGCGCCTAGGGCTGTCATTTCGCGAAAATAACATTATCCAACCCTTGTAAGTCTCTTAGTGCGTACAGAGATGGGACATATGATATGATAATGTAGAGGAGGAATTTAACATACAATTGAAGTAAATTTCACAGGCTTAGAATTTTTTGCTTTCGTGTTTTTCGCAGCTTTTTGCTTACGTGCTTTTTGCATGTTTTTCCAGCTTTTTCATACATACTTTATTTTTCTCTTTTTTTCCTAATTGTACGAATTGTTCTCAATTGTACCATCTCTCCTCGAACGGCGAGGAAAGGTGTTGCGAGTAATAAAATTAATATGTGTGTATGGATCATACATACCTACGTCAATTAATCATGCAGTGGAGCCAATAATCCGATGTACGTGTTGCTTTTCCAGAAAATCCCAATTAATTAAGAAAAACGAATAATTATTCAGGCGCACCAGAAATTTCTGGCTCTTTCCTGATAGTTGCGCAGAATAACTTAACTGTACCTTTTTACAAAGCCGCGGCAATTATGTGAAGTCCCTAATTTTTTATTTGCACGTCAAAACCAATAAAATAATTGAAAGTCAGCTCGATCGGTAGGACAGGCTTAAAATATCGAAGAGTGTCTCATGTCTCCTCGTGTACCATCTCTCCTCGACTTACCCACTCGCAATTTTAGCTTTATTTATTATATTTCTACTCCTGGTAATTGCTCTCAAACTGCCTATAAACTTCCTACTCTCGTTTATACGCCTGTCTATCTCATAATTGCATACTGTTTTCTCACCCCTTCCTTCAAGCACACTAATTTTCATTTTATTCACGTTCATTTTAAGGCCCATGGTGTACATGCTAGTATTCAGTCTGCTAACGTTCTTTGCAAGCCTTTGATTGACTCTGCAATAACAACTTATCACCTGCAAACGTCTAATACTTTGCCGAATATCGAACCAGTCATTCAGTTTTCCATTTACTCTCACACTTTCTTTGCTACCTGCATACATTGTTTTTATTGCTTTTAGGAGCCATCCATTGAGTTCGTACTCTTTCGGGATTTTCCAAAGCTTACTTCTATCCACCTTGTCGAACGCTTTTTTTGGATCAACATATGCACAGAAAACTTTTTTGTTTACCCTCAAATTTTTTTCTATGATTTGTCTCAAGCTAAATATCTGATCCGCACGTGATCTTCCTGGCATAAATCCACATTGGACTTCCCAGATCTTTTCTCCTATTATTTTCATTACCCTATTGATAAGTATTTTTTCAATATGTTTTGATTACGATAGTAGCAAGTAGATACCTCCGTATTTATAGCAGTTTTTTTATCTCCCTTTTCTTTGTATATTGGGACGATGATCGCCTTTTCACAGTCATCTGGAGCTTCCCCATCCCGATACATAAATTTATCAACTCGCACAACCTGTGACGTATGTAGTCGCCACCGTATTTAAGCATTTCAGCGTGAATACCATCTCTACCAGCAGCCTGACCATTCTTTACGTTCTTAATAATATCTCTCACCTCAGAGAAACTAATTATTTCAACCGAATTTTCCGATGTATCGTCTTCTGTGTCGTAGTTGTGCTGCTCGTTAGCTTCACCACTCAATAATTTCTTGTAATGTTCTCTATGACCGTCTTTTACTTCGTCCGCATCATATACTATTTCACCCTTGCCATTTTCTTGTCTTCTTCCGCTTTGATTTTATTCTTGCTTTTTTTAACTAGTATTTTTACTTTTCTGTTCTTGTCCTTATAATCACTTTCTGGTCTAATTCTCTCGCCATCGGTAAGGCCTCTAATTTTCAACTTTCTTAGATGAGGGACTGATAGTAAAAGCGGACTAAAAAAAGTCGGAGCAAAAACGGGTTTCTTATTTCTCAGCGCAAGAACGAATTAGGCCAAGCGCTACGAGCAAAAACGAATTAAAGATTTAGCACGTTATTGCCCGTAGCGCATGCACTAACCCATTTTTGCCCGCACTCAGATTTCGATTCGGTTCAACTCCAACCGAACTCTTGATTCGTTTTTGGCTACGCTGATATTTTCGTTTCGTTTGCGTCTGGACGATCAAGAATAAACAAAATTGATGGGTTTATCTCCATAATAGCTCAAGCGCAATATCAACGATTTTTCAGAAGAGTCAAAAAACGTTCTCAAGAATGTAGTTGTTAATTTTGAAGAAACAAAGGTATACACTTAAAGTGCATCAATGCTGAATTGATGCCCGAAAAGCTAGATTGGAAAATTATATTATATTTTTAAAAAATTAGTGATAATTATCAAAAAAATTATTTTCACGGGGATTGGCTGCGATTCGTCACATGATTCGCACTAAATCTCAACAATTTATAGACAGAAAGAATTTTCATATTGAACACATGGAAGTTATTGAATTTTTTTTATTCTATAAACGAACTGTATAAGCCATTATCGACATCAGCTATTCATGATGTAATAAATAAAGTTTTTCTCACGAAATCGACCAAAAATTCTCGGCAATGACACCTAGTTATCATATATTTAGTCAGTTAATAACAATTGATGCTTATTTAAATGAACCTAATCATACCAAATGCACTGCTGGGCTATTTTCCGACGCTCTAGCTTGGTTCTCTCAACTTAATCAAATATTATTAACTAATTTATCAACCTTTAGGGATATTTCAATGACAATCGACAGTTATTATTTTCAAGAACAATTTTGTTAACAAATTTGTATTATCTCATGTATTTATGAACTAAAAAATTCTACTTTTCACCCATGAATTAGCAGCCAGTTATTTCATCAACAATTTCTCGCTATTAATCAATAACAATTGATGATTGTTTAAACAAAATTAATAAAGGAATGCATTTTCTGGCTATTTTCAACATTTCAACGTTGTTCTTTTAACGAGTAATCAATTATTGTAATTGTTATGAACAATATTATGATGGCGTTTTTTTCGTCTTAGGCATTTTTCAACAAAGAACGTCGTTTTTCTTGTGATATTTGCAAAAATTCGTTAGCTGAAACTCATTGTTAACATAGCTGAGCAATCTCTGACAAGACAAGTGCTTATTTTTCACAAATAAACTTAATTAACGAATGCGTTATTTGTAGGGAGCGGACTAGACAAGGTATGAAAATTAGGGTGGTCCAAATTTTTTTTCTTCGAATTTTTATAAATAACGCCCGAAAATTTGTTCAAACCCACGTGAAAATGAATACATTTTTTTCAATGATATTCAGAGATGGCGCAAGCCCCATGAGGTTTAACACATTTTCCATAAGAATAAAAGACGTTTTTGTAAATTTTATTCAGAATCCTGAATATTAGCTGAATCTTGTTGAAACTCAACATTTCTCTCCACAACCAACCATAGAATAAGAATACAATATTACTTTCCAAATATCACCCCTATAAGTCTGTTCTATAAACTATAAAGTACCAAAAAAAACTCCATGAGGGAAAAGATGGTTTTTCGAGTTTTTGGCGCCAATTATGATTTTTTTGCGTTGTTCTATATACAAATCGTTCCTAATACATAAAATGCTACTTTATACTGGCAATTAGATGTTTGAATAAATTGTTCAAACCATTTATTTCTATTTTCAGCAATTTTCTCTTAGAATGGAGATAGAAAATTGCAGTTTTTTCTGAAATTTTTAACTTTTTGTTCACCTTTTACTTGAAATGAGTTGAATAATTAATTGAAAACAACAAAACTATCTGTGTAAACAATTCATTATAATTAATAATATTTAATTTGAATAATTCTAGAAAGTTCCGGTTTTTTCTGAAATTTGCAATTATTTGTCTGCTTTCCACATAGGGTGAGTTGATAATGAATTCAATGTAGCAAAAACAATTATTTGAAGAAATTATTATTGTTTATAATTATCTTCTTCTTTATTAATGCAATATAATTGCGGTTTGTTCTAAAATGTTGAACTTTTTGTCCACTTTTTACTTAGTAAAGTATTAAATAATGCAAATTAACAATCAGAGTTGTTCAAACCATTTATAATTTTTTATAACTATTTTCTCTTAGATAAAAGCTGAAATGTTGCAGTTTTTTTCTGAACTCTTACACTTTTTGTCCACTTTTCACTTAGTGAGGTAATAATTAATGCTAGTTAACAAACATGCTTATATAAACAATTTATTATTGTTGATAACTATATTCTCTTATAGTAATGCTAGAAAGTTTTTTTTCTGAAATCTTGAGTTTTACTTTGGCTTTTTAGTTATGATCGGATAATAAATGAACCTCAACAAGAATAATTTTTTAAATAGTATTTTTTTTTCTTAAGTGAATTATTTGTGCTCTTTTCCCAATGTTTGAAAAAATTAATTTGAACAAAAAAGCTATCTCACACAAGAAACAAAAACAAAGAATTGAATAATTAGGACTAGTTGGGAGAACTAGGTGTGCAAATGACTTGTAAAAGTTTTGTTTTAAATTACAACAAGAAGTTTATTGCGAAGCGTGAAAGAAAAATTTGGAATTGAACATATTTTGATATCAGCGGGCCCCCCCCCGGCGAGGAAGATATATTTACGAAAATGAAAGAGATTTTTTCAAATATGTTTTTTTCTAATGTTTATTTATTATTTGTTCATAACTAAAAGGGCAAAGCAAAGTATTGTATAAAACAATTATTTTTGCTCAACCTAAATAATCATTAAGTCACTCCAAGTGAAAAATAGACATATAGTTAAAAATTTATGAAAAAACCGCAACTTTCTACCATTAAGCAAAGAGAATATCATTAACAATAATGATAAATTGTTCAAACAATTACTTTTGAAGTCATCTTTATGAGAGCAGGATGCTTCTCCATCCTGCTCTCATAATAATTTTAATAGTATACCTTTAAATTTTGAAAATTTAAACAGTTAACTAAATTTAATGTTCTGGGTATTAAACACACTAAACGATTGAAGTTCAATCTAATTATGAAAATTCAATTATTATAAATTATTGGACATATATTGTTACTGGAAAATTCTAATTTAAATTACTATTATTATTTGTTATTCTCAACAATTTCAAATATACGCCAAAAAAATGACCTAGGACTTTCGTAACCATTCCAATTTTATAATGTTATTCCCCTGATGGAAACAGTGGGTTTTCGGTTTTCTCGGACGTTAAAGAATTATTTTATATACTTTTGTTAACTTGAATTAATTATTACTTCACTCTAATTGGAAAATGGTAGGTGATACTATTCTAACCTGAAATATACCTGCTCTTATTCAACGTGGTAACTTTAGCATCTACATACAAAATGTGAATAATTCGTCTTTTTCCATACAAATTTTGTCCTTGAAAAACGATGTACACAAAATATCACAGCCAAAACACAATAATAATTGTTGAAGTCGACTCTTGAGTATCTGAGTTGCTCCGAGTTCTTCAGAGTTCTTTGAACATGAGCAAAATATCTTTTCACACGAGGCATAAGGGGCAACTTTAAAACTTTACAATTACTTGTACTTATACTACGTTAAGAGCTGTGCAAGTTCCCCGCGTTATCAATTCTCAAATTTCAAGACGTAAGATTACGTTGGAAAAAGGAATTTTTAGCAATTTCTGTAATTTTACCAGCGTCAACAAAATCAACACTCTGAAAGTAGGTCCATTTATTACCTACTCTGAAAGTCACAGAGTTACAAGCAGAAACTGTATTTTTACAACGCCTTGCTATAGTGTCAGTCTAAAAGTGATAAAGTTACAAGATTGGTTGGAACTTCTGACATGCAAGTGGTATTCATCTCATAATCAACGTAGTAAAATTGCACCAATTTTTTGTTGGTAATTTTACCATTCTAAGTGGTACCATTTTTTAATTTTTTACAGTGTATAGACAATAATTTGTTTAAACAACTATTTTTGATATATATTAAGTTAAATATTAATTCACTTCAAGTGAAAAGTGAACAAAAAGTTGAAAACTTTAGAAAAAACCGCAATTTCTAGCATTATTCAAAGATAATATTATTAAAAATAATAATAAATTGTTTAAACAATTATGTTTGTTAACATTGATGAACAACAGCAACCTCTTTATAAATTAGTTAATAACATTTGATAACGTTGAATGAACCAAGCTAGTGCGTCGGAAAATAGCCCAACAGTGCATTTGACTAAATATATGATAACTAGGTGTCATTGCCGAGTAATTTATGGTCGATTTCGTAAGAAAAACTTTATTTATTACATCATGAATAGTTGATGTCGATAATGGCTTATACAGTTCGCTTATAGAATAAAAAAAATTCAATAACTGCCATGTGTTCACTATGGAAATTCTTTTTTCTATAAATTGTTGAGATTTAGTGCGAATCATGTGACGAATCGCAGCCAATCCCCGTGAAATTAATTTTTCTGATAATTATCACTAATTTTTTTTAAATATAATATAATTTTCCAATCTACCTTTTAGGCATCAGTTCAGCATTGATGTACTTTAGGAGTATACATTTGATTCTTCAAAATTAACAACTCCATTCTTGAGAACGTTTTTTGACTCTTCTGAAAAATCGTTGATATTGCGATTGAGCTGTTATGGAGATAAACCCATCAATTTTGTTTATTCTTGATCGTACAGACGCAAACGAGACGAAAATATCAGCGTAGCCAAAAACGAATCAAGAGTTCGGTTGGAGTTGAACCGAATCGAAATCTGAATGCGGGCAAAAATGGGTTAGTGCACGCGCTACGGGCAAAAACGAGTTAAATCTTTAATTCGTTTTTGCTCGTAGCGCTTGGCCTAATTTTTCTTGCGCTGAGAAATAAGAAACCCGCTTTTGCTCTGACTCTTTTTTTAGTCCGCTTTTGCTATCAGCCCGTCAGATACGCTCGCTTCTTTTCGTTCATGCTACGTGGATTTCATCATTCCACTAAGCATCGTCAGTCATTCATCCTAGAACCGCAGTAGCTCACGCTTCAGTCGCACTCCTAACAATGATTTTTCCGGAGCATAGTCCATGCACCCTGTATATCTTTATTGCGTATTACGGCCTCCCAAGTTGCCCTATCTATGCGTTCGTATATCTTATTCTGAAATTCTATTCGTACTTCGGCTTCAGTAAATTCTCTATCTTGATTGGCGTGTGTTTCGTCTTTTTAGTTCTCTTTCTTCCCTATCCTTGATCTAAGTTAATTTTTGAAACTAAATGCAATGTTCCTTTTTACATTCAGAACCTCTCAATAAATACCTAAAATCAATTACAATTACAATTTTTTTATTTCAAGGATGAGTGGAGTCTTGAACCTTCTTAGTTTATTCCTAAATAGCACGGAAGTTTCCAGGAACGTCCCTGGAACGTACTGCGGCTACCTTGGGGACGATCCACTGGAACATTTCAGCCACGTCTCCGGAACGTGTTTAAAAATAATAACGATAAGGCCAAAGCGACGGACATTTTACACGTTCCGGGGACGTGGCTGGAACGTTCCAGCGGAACGTCCCCGATGTACCTGTGGGACGTTCCAGGGACGTTCCTGGAACGTTCCCTATTAGGTTCACATTCGAAACTCCGAATGATTTCAAATATTAAAAAAGTCTCACGACTTTCGTCCTTTTAAATCATTCAAAACTGTAAATTTTTAAATAATAAATTTTATTTCTTGGTCAACTTTCAGCTTTAAACTTAAAACATTAAATTACTTCACACTGAAACCGTTTTATGTTAAACAAGTGTGAATTGAAAGCAATTAAAATAGAATAATTTGTTATTGACACATTAAAAAATGATTTGTGTTTCCTATAATTTGTGAGACATGTCTTTTTACTACCATAAAAAAAATTGGAACAAATTCTTATAACAGGATGTGTGTTTGAACTTCAAAGAATTTTCTAGCAAAAACCCCCATTTTTGTAAAATTGTCAGTTACCTCCTTTCCCTTTCCACTCTTCAAGTAGTATTATAATATAGAGGAAAGGGCTCGAATTTGATATACCAACTCCTTTTCGATGGATTGCCGGGACCCTATGCAGGCTCTACCAACTCCTATGGTCGATCGCGCAGAAACATAGAAACTAAAAAAACCTGTGTCACCGCTTGATGGCGCTGTATGTCGGTCCCTCCCCGCACCTGGCGTCTCTCGTCATAGTTGCGTTAGTCTCCATTCCTCTGTCGTAAATTGTATGGTTGTCGCACTCAGTCGCACTTCCACAATATCCAACCTCACTTACAAAACAAAACAAAACTCCGGCTGACAGCTCACGCCGGTTTTGAATGTTTTGAAGTATTTTTAAGAATCTAAAATTAATTTGAAGCCGACATTGATGAAAAGTGATAACCAAAGCAGCGCGGTGCTCGATTACCCATCATCTCAAGAAATCAGTGTACATTTACAACAACCATGTGATTTTTCTACAAATATCCTAGGCAAAAAATACAGATCAAAAAATATATTTTTTTGATTCATGGTATTTCAATTTTTTATTCTAATTGTATGGTATATATTTATCAAATTAATATTGATTACAATTGAATTGATTGATAATGTGTTAAAGTTAAAAAATTGAATGAATTCTTTCAAGCACATATTTAAAAAAAAATATGTAACACTCATATTATAAAAATAAACAAACTTTCTATAACGTATTTTCGTTGTTGCGTGCAATTTATTGTAAAATTATATTTCACAAAGAAACCAATGCGAAAATCAAATAAAAATATATGAAGAATAATTGTTTTATCTTCATAAATATTTTTATTCGATTTTTGCATTGCTTTCTTTACTTTGATTTAATTTGATTTAATTTTGAATTCAATTATCTGGACGCCATCTTTTATCTTAATGTCCTGTGTCACCGTTGGGTGGCGCCCTTGCTTCTTCAAATTTTACCATTGAGTTGGTACAAGCCTGACCCTATGAACCGAAATTCTACCAAAAATAGGTAATTCGAAAGGTTATTTAATAACCTTTCGGATGGTTCGATTGATTTTTCCATATCATTAACAAGTTTTTTTTAAATAAAAATTTTCCAAAAAACGAGTTTTTCGAATACGGTAAATGGTGGCTCTAATTTGATTATTATTATTATACCATTAAGCCATTTACCTTCCGGGGTAGGCGTGACTTGCTCGGTTGGAAAGTAGTGAAATAGGTATATAGGTATGAGGTAGATCGGTATATGGGTATAGGGTAGATGGGTATATAGGTGTTAGGTATAGATGTTTTAGTTTGATCTGGAGTTCTCGTGTTATTTATATAAATGACACGTTCACTCCGCAACACTGCTCCGACCCAGGTTGCTGATCAATCTCTCTAGCGATCACCCCAAGTGAGGAGCCTCACAAAGTTGTTATGTATGGTTCCCCACTTGGGCCCATTAGTATCCAAGGTCTTTGTTTCAGGCATCATTCACTCTATTGCCACTCTGTTTACAAACTATTTGTCGCCACACAATTATGTCCTGGCATACTACTCTAGCTTCATTCACGTCCATGCATTTTTTCATGCAGGCTCTTGTATTTCTATGGCTTCTTATGTCTCTTCGTAT
>CAKNXH010056300.1:0-25300 GCA_932178445.1 Andricus quercusramuli
ATTGGAAATGAAAGACGTGAATTTATATAGACAAAAAGATAGAAAAAAATTGACGCGGATAGATCGAGGATAAGAAGAGAGAGGGAAAAGAAGATTGAAAAAGATAACAGGAGTTTAGATTGATAGAGAGACAGAAAAAGATTGACATGGATAGATAAAGTATAGGATGAGATAGAAAAGAGATGATTGAAAAAGATAGACGCGAATTTAGATTGACAAAGAGATAGAATAAAATACATTTTCTCCATCTATTTTTATCATAAAGATTTGAAATTATTCAAAAAGATAGGATCTATATCTTTTTAATTCCAGCAGGGTACGCTAGATGGCTGAGGGTAAAAGTAACCAACAAGGAAAATCAGTTTTCGGGCCTATAAGTAGAGGCCTAGCGAACCGTTTTCTTCCAAGTTCATCACAGTTATTGACTGTGAGATGGAGAAATTAATTTCAATTATGTAGGTATAGAAACATGGGCGTCACGTTGTCTTTCTGATACGTGGTCAAAGTCAAATTAATTTTTTTAATGAATTTTTCAACTTTTCGATGGACTCCGCAATTTTGAGGGATAGGAAGAGATAAGAGTCCTCGGTAACGGAGGATACATGAAAAGATTGAAAAAGATTGATATTAGTAATAGATATATAGACTAAGGGATAGATAAAAATAAGAGTCTTCGAACACGAAGGATAGAAAAAAAAGAGATTGAAAAAGATTAAAATTCGTAATAGATAGATAGAATAAGGGATAGAAAAAGATAAGAGGCCTCGGTCACGAGAGAAAAAGATTGAAAAATATTGGAATTCGTAATAGATAGATAGACTAATGGATCGAAAAAGATAAGAGTCCTTCGTGGCGTAGGATAGAGAAAAAGATAGAAAGTTATTAGGATTAGAGATAAGAAAAGATAGCATTTTAGGGATGCAAAGTGACCCATTGAGAGAGATAGAATTGTTCTATCTTTTCCTATCCCCAAATTTCTATCTTTTTCAATCTTTTTAGTTGCAACAGGGGTGTTACCTAAAATGCCAAAATTAAATAAAAGTAATGAATGAAAGAAAATCCGAGAACCGCGTCTTTAGTGAAAAGTTACCATTTTTTCGAATGTCAAATGTATGATTATTTCATTTAAATAATAAATATTACGTTGTAATGATATATTACCATTTAAAATCATATACTTGATTATTTTCGTGATGATTGCAAACCAACAAATTTATTGGAGTAATTTAAAAAACAAATTATATTTTCGTTATGAATGTTGCGAACTTAATGACATATTATTTCATTGTACTATTTGGTAGGAATATTGCCAATTACTTCAATCTTATGTGCATACAGTTGTCGTCATATTTCACTCTTATTTATGACTCGAGAATCTTTAAAGTAATTATTTTAATTATTGCCATTATTGCCATTATTGTACTCTTCGGTTGCATCTTATATTCTATGACCACAAGCGAAAATTAATATAATTTTTTTTAAATACCAGTTCTGAATGTAATATTCTTCTTATTCAAAAACTGTCGAAGTAAAAATGTCAATCCTAATAGGAAGAAAAAGATATTCATGGATTTTAAAATATTTAGAGTTCTTTTCGTCTTGTCCGAAAGAAAACTATTAGAATACACACACTTTAAAAATGCTATCGCGCAAGATTTATTTTTCTTTCACCTCGCGCCCCTTTTCATGAGTAAACAAACGTTTGCGTTTGGTTGTAAGTCCCATATATTTAGGTATCGGTATAGGATAGGGCTCGCGGTATTTCCTATAAACTTGAACAGAACATAAAGGCCCTTGTCAAGCGGACGCCCTAGCCTAGACTCCTAGAGACATCACAGAAAAAACTGAAGTTAAATTTTGTTGCATGTCAAATGTTCAGCTGTTAAAGATTACATGCTATTTGGCGAAAGTTTATCTTACGATGGAATAAAAGCTGTCGTCTGCTACATCCTTCGCAGCAATGGAAAAACGGCAAAGTATACGTGAAAAGCTATAAATCAGGACACTAGATTTAGAACAACTTTTTACTTACCTAATTGTTATTTTAAAAATAATTGGACTTTATATATACTTCCTGCCACAGTCGGTATTGTAAGTTAGGAACCAAACCAAAAAGTAGGAATCGAATTATATTTGAAGCTGGAACATTCAGTGGCGGATCTAGGTATTTGAATTCGAAGTAACAATATTTGAAAAAAAATTGGAAGGACTGAAAAATCCCGGAAAATAAAATTCCCGACTCTTTCAAATTCCCGAATTCGGAAATTCCCGAATAATAAAATTTTCGAATATGTAATAAAATTCCCGAATAATGAAATTCACGAATTGGAAAATTCCCGAACAGTTTATGATATCACCGAAATGGATAATTCCCAATATTTTATAATATTACCGAATTTAAAACTTCCCGACAGAAAATTGCCAAATTATAAAATATCCGAACTAGAAAATTTCTGAATTTAAAAAAATATAATAATAAAATATTTTTATCAAGAAAAAAATTATTTGTAATGTTTAAAGTTTCTAAAATCATTGGTTAACTTTGAAATAACGATAATTGAAAAAAATATATTTCTGGATGAAAATTGTCTTCAAATATTGTTATTTTAAATTCATACAATAAATTTAGAAACTTTGAAGAAGAAAAATATTTTTTCTTAGAAAAATATTTGATTATTGTATTTTTAAGAAATAAATAATATTAATTAAAAAACAATTTTTTTATTGTTTCGGGAGTTTTATAATGCAAGAATTTTCCAGTTCGTATATTTTGTAATTTGGCAATTTTCTAGCGGGAATTTTAAAATTCGGTAATATTATAAACTGTCGGGAATTTTCCATTTCGGTAAGAGCATAAACTGTTTGGGAATTTTTTATTCGGGAATTTCATTATTTGGGAATTAGATCATTCGGAAATTTTATTGTTTAGGATTTTTCAATCATCCAAAAATTTCCATCAAAAAATATATTTTTTCAATAATTTTTATTTTGAATTCAAACAATAATTTTAGAAACTTTGATCAGAACATTTTTTTTATACAAATATTTGATGATTGTATTTTTAATAACTAATATTGATTGAAAACCATTCTTCCATTGTTTCGGGAGTTTTATAATTCAGGAATTTTCCAGTTCGGATATCTTATAATTCGGCATTTTTCTATCGGGAATTTTCAAATTCGGTAATATTATAAACTGTCGGGAATTTCCTATTTTGGTAATATCATAAGCTGTTCGGAAATTCTTTATTCGGGAATTTTCCAGTTAGGGAAGTTTATTACATATTCAAAAATTGTATTATTCGGGAAATTCCAAAATCGGGAATTTGAAAGAGTCTTCCCGATTTTTCAAGATAAGTGTATTTGAATATTATTTTTCATTTCGAGAAAGCTATTTAATTAAATAATAAAATCATTACACATTTTTTATAATAATATTTGATTTGCTGGAATATTATCAACATTATAAATAGCATTATACATATTATAATTATTATAAATTCAAGGCCGTGTCAGCGGGTACCGAAATTTCGGTACGAATAACTTCCAGATACTACTTTGGCTATTTATACCGAAACTTCGGGGATAAACTTCCGAAAAGCCGATACCTCCGATTAACGCCCCCTACAATATTTTTGTGACCAAGCACAGAGGTGCCTCCCCACCCCCAAAGACGTTGGAAATAGGTAGGGGTTTGACTACATTATTTCTGTAACCAATCACAGGGGTAAATTCCCGCCCCCCACAAGACATTGGAAAGGGGTAGGGATTTGACCAACATTATTTCTGTAACCAGTCACAGGGGTAGTGATAGGGATGTCATGTTAAATGTTGGTTTTTCAGAAAAACTGTATATTACATAAAAGGTGTATTTCCAGTAGATCAACAACTTATATTTGAAGCTTTTTTGTAATTTTTTATTATTTACTGAAATTAAGCGGAAAAACATGACATTCTTATAGTTTTTTGGAGCTTTTACCTTAAAATGGATAGGTATACGGAGTTACAAATTAATTGGAGGTATTCGCTTTTCGGAAGTTTACTCCTGAAATTTCGGTACAAATGGCCAAAGTATAGTATTTGAGAGCGTACCGAAATTTTGGTACAAATACCAAAAATAGTATCTGACAGCTATTCGTACCGAAATTTCGGTACAAATAGCCAGAGTCGCAGTTCGGAGATATTTTTACCGAAATTTCGGTACACGTAGACACTCCCTAAATTCAATATTAATTTATTTTCATTTTACTACACAATTTAATTGAAAGAAAATGTTTTCAAACATTCTTAAAAAATCGTTTTTAAGAATACAGTTCGTATACTAAGATTTCGATCACCTTCAATAATTATTGTTTACTATATTAAATAAGTATAATAATGTACAATTAATCATTGCTTGTGCATTTGCGCAATTATGTATTGTAATTTCATAAATCTTTTATTCAAACATTATTATTTTCTGAATTCACCTCTGTAATTTTTGGTCAAGTCCAAACCGTGACTCTGCCTAGAAACTGGCTAAAATCTGGACAATCTTTGTATATTCAAATTCGTAAAGAACTCCTAGATAACGCCAAGACTGCGGCTAGACAGCAGAAAGGCTTGAATCAAACACGTAGGGAAACTAGACAGCGCCAGTGTAGTGCCAGTCTAGTATTGCGTGAATACATGGAAAAAATTAGTGTTTGAAATTTTGAATGAGTGAGTCAACCACTCTAGGATAGGGTTAAACGTATATCATAAATTGGAAGAATCGTCTTAGAAACTTTGATTGATACATTTTTAAAAAGTAGAAAGAGTTGTCGAAAGTACAAAATAATTTCAATGAAAATATGAAGACCAGAGGACTAGAGTTCTCGAAACACTGATACACTAATGCTTCGAAGCCGGTCAATGAAACTTTCGATGACTCTTAATGAATTTTTAGAAAACAGTGTAGCTAAGTTAAAAAAAAATATATTTCGCGGTTATATTTACTATATTGTTATTCACATAGAATAGACAACTAGACCAAACGGCTAACTTAACACATTGAATATTTTGCACAAATCCCAGTGAAGCGCCAAATTTAAATCCGCGCTCATTTGTTTATTGCCGGTGACCGCGACTCCATTCAGACTTACACATATATCACTTCACCTGAGCGTCACTACGTGTTAACACAAGCATCCAATGTGACTGTGCATTGTGAATATACAGGGTGTTTTTTTAAACTTGAGACAACAAAATATCTCAAAAAATACGCATCCTACGGAAAAAATGTCTGGGATAAAAACTTTTTATTTTCGAGGGGGAAAAAAGATTTGTTAAAATGTACCCCACCACCACCCCCACAGGAGGCAGGGGTGGGGGTAACTTTGTAATTTCAAATGGCAACCCCAATTTTTTATCACAGATTCAGATTCTCCTTTACGAAATACGTAAGTTTTATTCGAAAAATTTGTTTCGATTCGCGATAGATGGCGCTGCAATTGGGAAAAATGAAATTGTTGACAGTACTTTTAGCTCTACCCAGGAATAACGACGCGGACGTATTAGTTGTCTATTCCCTTCGGGGTGCTTAATTTCGGTGAGTCCTCTTGCCTCTCACCATCCATCGAGGTGCTTGAAATTTTGGCAACGGCACAGTAAAAGTGATAAAACTGTCGAAAACCATTCCCGAATGCAGTTGGTTGACGACAGTCGATTTTGGATGTAGACATTACATATCATCGAGTCTCCACTGTCTACAATCCTCGACGTCATTCCGGCCGAGCGATAACCGCGTCTGTCCGTGCTTAACGTTTATTCATTAGGAAGGTTGATTGTGTTCATTTGATTTGGGTGTGTTGGTTGCTTTCGTTTGGGTTATTGTTGTTGGTCACGTTCGTTTGAGTTGGTTTGGGTGTCGTTGTATTTCCTCATTACCTTACTTCATTACTTTTACAATGGAAATTCTATCTCAGCAACAGAAGATTGAAATGATTCTCATTTATGAACTTGAGATAACTTTATTAAATCCTTAAGTTCGGGTGAGTCTGCATAAAGAATCAGATTAGAGTCGCCCGGTAAATGGCATTCAAGTCAATTTTTATCGAGCTGCCTAAAAAAGACTTGCTCCTATATAAAGAGCAACTAAAACTTGATTCTTTATACGGAGTTACCCGAACGTGGAATGTAATTGTAAATCACTGATTTACCTTTTTTAATTGGTTTCCAATAAATTGTTCACAAATGAAATTGAAAAATATTGTTACTTATATACAGAACACCTACAACCCATTTCCTCCCTTGTTGCTGATACATAAAATCAGGTAATATTGCACATGATAAGATTAAATAAAAATTAAACTATGTTTTTGTAATTAAGTTTCCACTTACCTTCTCGAATTCTTCATATAGGCAGTTCTGCATCAATCTTTCGAATTTTCGCGAATGTTTGCGAATTGGTGTTTAGGGACATGTTACCGACCGAACTGCATTTTGATTATGCTTTCTTAACAAAGACCTCATTTGAATTTCGCGCTCAATGTATTTGGTACCATAGGAAGTGTTTCGCAGCGCCATCTTCACCTGTCTTACCGGCCAGACTAAATACATCTAGATGGGAAACAACTACTTCGAAACTGAACGGAAGTCTGGTAGGACAAATGAAATTTCTGTGACATGGAAATTATGGCGCTTGCAAGTTCGGATATCTAGACATTAGGATAAATGAAAATTAGCGAAAATGAAATTTATGACAAATGATAATTCGGATGAATGTAAAATATGACAAATAGAAATTCGTCCAAATGAATATTAGGTTATGTGGATGTTCGGAAAAATTACATTTATGTCGAATAGAAATTCGGAAAAACAGAAATTAGATTAAATTAAAATTAGGATAAATAAAGGTTATAGCGAATAAAAATTCGAAAATAAGAAAATTATGCGAAATGAGAATTCTGTATAATAGAAATTATGATAACTGGTAGTTAGGACAAATAGAGGTTATGTGAGTTGACAATTCGACAAAATAAAATTTATAATAAATGATTGTTCGGCAACTTGATTTTCGGCCAAATAATACTTAGGTTATATGGAATTTGGGGTATATTCATGCGCCTCCAATATTCAGTTTCTTCAGCGTACTGTTTTTGCAAATTTTTATTTACGCCCACACTGAGCTTCAAGCTGCGATAGGTATAAAAAAAGTGTCGACAAAAACTGAAGGCGGGGATTTGTTCGTACGTGCCCACAGTTTCATAATCCGTTTGAATGAAAATCTTAGCTGCTCATTTTTTTGAGATATCGCATGTTCATTTTTCATGCTCATGGAAAGAAAAGTTTTGATAAAAAATCAAAGTTGCACATCTTCAGAATGTAATTTTTCCAAATTCGTTGTCAAGGAGATTTTTTTGGTTCCATATTAGGAGATATTAGGAAGGATCCGAACGATGATATGTGTGATGATGAAGATTTTCCACGAATAGGTATTGAATGTATGAAATTAAAAACGCATGGAGATTTTGAGGAAGATGGTAACGTTTATGTTATTCAGAAATGTATCATACCTGAATTACACATACTGCAAGGGTTCGTCAATCACTTCTTTTGGGACGGCTTAGTCCCACTAGTGGATGAAGAAAAGGCACTGAAGTGACCAATGAAACTAAAAGCCATACCGGAAAATGATGAAGGGCATATTTTTGAGGGAAATTCCTGTCGTAAACTCATCAAAAAAGCAGATGAGCTCCTTGATTCAGAAATATGTGAGGGCATCGACAACCTACGAGTATTGCCTTGCGTTATTCTGCTCTAAAAGCTATGAAAAAGTTGTAAGCTGTAGATTTTCCCCTCGAGAGATCGGCCTGGTTTACATAAACACTTAAGTGAGTTGGATGAAGCGTTTCAGAGCATCGGAATTTCTAAAACATTAAAAATCCACGTGCTTTTGGATCACGTTGCTCACTGTTTACATTTTTTAGGTAAATAAGGTTTGGGCCTATGGTCAGAGGAAGCGGGCGAGTCAATTTATAATGAATTTTGGAAATAAAATAAATGTTCATTAATTCCTCTTTGTTAATTCTATTTATTCACGCGCAAAATCATTACATAAATCTAATAGATGAGTTTAAGTTGAAATAAATTAAAAACCTATAAACAATAAAAAATAACAAAAAATTTAAAAAAAGGAAAATGCAAAAAAAATGGGACCAATATACCGCCACATCCAAGCCGTTGGTCCTGAGGAAAGCAGAGAATGGTATCACAGTTGAGCCTTGATTGACCGGATTCATTAAGACCGAATGTGATCCGGATAGTCGAATATCCAGATGATCCGGAAAATCATGACTATCGAAAATAGAACTCAATTGAACTCTGACGATCGAAAATTGAATCAAATTCTACCGATTTCCAGTCCAAATAATCCGGCGGTCTGGATGATCGGGGTCAAGATAACCGGATTTGTGCTGTATTCAGTTGATGTATTAAAAATCTTCTTTTCAATAATTCACAGCGGAATGCAGGAAAAAAATTTACAACATATACACACATTGAATCACATAAGGTTATGCACACTACATGCGCTTCTGATCTGTAAAAAAGCACAAAAGATGATTTTGCGATATCTCAAAAAAATGAGCAGCTAAGATTTTCATTCAAACGGATTTTGAAACTGTGGGCACGTACGAACAAATCCCCGCCTTCAGTTTTTGTCGACACTTTTTTTATACCTATCGCCGCTTGAAGCTCAGTGTGCGCCACTCAGTAAATTAGTTCTTAATACATACTTCGTTATATTATCTCGATGTTCCTTACTATTTTCGTGTGAATCTAACAATTTTGCTTCATTCTTCCAATCGTTAAAACCATCACTGTTTGATAACGCTGTCTCACATTCACCAAATAATTTACATGTTACGCAAAAAACGGTCCCTCGAGACTCGGAGTAAAACAACCATTCTCGTCGATTTTTTTCGCCGTTTTTCAGTTTTTTATAAAAAGTATTTTTTGTAACATACCTTGCTTGCTTAGAATATACAAGTTTAGATGAATTCAAATCTTAGTCGGATATTTTCTGTTTTGGTGGATCAGATAGAAAGAAGTCGATGAAATCTGGAGTCAAAGGTGGCCATCTCGCTGGATCAAATTCATCTTCAATCTTCTTTATATTGTCTGCGTTAATTTCTTGAGAAATCTGGTCATCTGAAATAAAAAATTAATTAATAAAATAAGGAATACAAAGATTAATTAGATTTCAAATTTTATATGGGTGATTGGCAAAAAGTGGACCATTTTAGACAATGAGATTTTCAAAAACAAACAAAAATTCCAAGCTGCCTGAAATATTCATTTTTAATTCAGGTTAACCCGAGAAAGTATACACATATTAAACTAAGATATCAAGGAATGTATTTGTGATGGGCATGAATTTTAAACGATGCTAAAGGTCGTGTGACAGGACATGCAACTTCAATCAAATATAAGTACATATTTGTATATCTTATTAAAATATATGCAGAACAGATAAAATTATTTTAGAATACGGAAAAAATGACTATTTTCACTATTAATTTGACTTTTACTTCAGAGTTCCAAAACATCCTCTCATTTCATGACATTTTATACAAAATATTACGCAAAATAGTGATAATTATTATTTTTTTTGCATCAACGTTTATGAATCGATTGTTAACTACACCGATAAACAAATATTTTTTGAATGGTTTCAATATTATTTAGCCATTTTTCACTTTAATTTTGCAGTTTGGGACAGGTGAGTGACAAGACATTTTACGTACTTATTTATTTATAATTTTTTAAGAAAGTCATCTAAAATTATTGAACTTTACTAAATTGTGTTTTTATATGAGAACTTCACTGAGATAATTTTTGAAAAAATTCATTATTTTTGGAAATTACTCATGTATTTTAAATGACAAATGACAACATGCAATTAGAATATTGTAGGTAACGATTTTTCGATACAGCTGTCCAAAATGGCAGGACAATTACGCTATTAAATATTTCGAGATTTCATACTAAAAGTCTTGATAGTTTTGAATTTAATAGGTTTAGATATAAATATAAAGTAATTTTAAATTGAAAAGCTTAAAAACTGTAATATTTCAAAAATTGGAATCATATTACAGTAATTTTGTTTCGTATTTTCTTTTAATTTTCAATTTTCAGTGTAATATCTTAAAATTGTCCGATTTTTACGTGAAGATTAAAAAAAATTATTTCAAATTCAAAAATATTTGATTGAAAATTTTCATGAATGATTAATAATAATGTAGTGCTAAAAATGGTTACAATTCTAATTTTCTGAATTTTCACGTTGAACGCAAAATTTTTAATTTGTCCGTCTCACAGGTTTTAATTTTGCAATTAAAATTGAATTGGTTGAGTTTCAGAAAATTGTATAATTATTAATAATTTAGATATTATTAATTCTTGAGCGATTTGAATTAACTCTGAATAATTGAAATATCAAAAGGTTTGAGTATAAAAAATTCCTAATATCACAATTTTTAATGACTACATTTTTTTTCACTTTCAAATAAAGTTCGCATTCGTTTAAGATTCAACGTTCTGAAGTAGAAATTTTTTTCAATTCAGTTTTTAATTTTCAATTATTCAATTTTGAATGCTTTTCATTATAAATAATACAATTACAAGTCCTTTGAATTTTAAATAATCCATTTTCCAAAATTATTTAAAATATTCACTTTTAAACGTTTTACCATTTTTCTATTTTCGAAATATTAATCTGCAATAATTTCGTATAATAATATATAATATGATTTATATAATATAATATATAATTATATAATAATATATTATGATAATATATAATAATTTCGTGATTCTCGAATTTAACATACATTTTCCACATTTTTAGCGCTTCGACTTAGAAATTATACAATTTAACTCCTTTTTGTAATTATATTGTCTCAATATCGTGCAACATGATGTCTTTTTTCAATTTCAGACGCTATCAGTATTATTCGAAAACTGGATCAATAATGGATTTTTAAATTGTTCATATTTTTCATGTGTGGAAATATAAATCCAGATAAGTGAATGCACGATTTGGGCGCATGCATTTACTGCTAGTGTGCATATCTCTGTATTTTCCTTCATTATACATAAAAATGTCCTAAGCTTGCATATTATATTACTCCAGGTGAACAGATGTAATGCAAAACTGTTTGCAATATATTTTTTTAATAATATATATTTTTGTACATACCAGAATCAATACTTTTATCCTTTTGTGTAGAAGCAGTTGATATAGTTGATGATGATGCTGATGTGATAGCAGATTCGTTCGCTTCATTAGTTTTTGATGAAACATTAAACTCTTCTGTTATATTTGATTGTCTGCTATCACTAAGATTATTTGACTTTGATTTGTTTGTCAGTATTGTGAAGAAAGTATTTAATTTCGGCACTTTCTTCAAGAAGTTGGCTTCCTTTTCACTTTTTTCCTTAGCCTTTTTTTTTGTTCTGAGCACCACTTAACTTACTGAACATTTTGTTTTTAAAAAGTATTTTTCACTCCAATTACTGCACCACAACTTACTAATAGCTAGTCCAAGTTACAACTGAAGTCGAAATTATGCATCCTCCTCCATTGACAATGTAAGACGTAAATGAGTTCTCAAATACCTAAAGGTCCTACCTGAATGACAAATGCATTATATATCTATATACTCACCTAATTTCAGGTAAACACGCTGTTACGTCGCTCTTCCATAGGTACACCTGGATCTATTTCGGACTACAGAGCCTTTCATAAATCCGACTAATCCTGTACCCCAATCTAAAAACACGTTCTTCTAATCTCTTTATGAGTCCATAAAATTACACATTTTCAAATTACTTTGGTCCACTTATCCTCAAACCCTCGATAGTTTGAAATCAAAGAAGGTTTAGATTTTTCAAAAGAATAATAAGCCATATTTTGTAGAATTGCAAAGCTAGCTTTCCCCTGATTCACATTGCACTCCTTTAACTAAACTTAAATTTCCCAAAACCCGCCCGCCTCGACTTCATGGCGCCCCTAGGTTCATGGCGCCCCTAGACTATAGCCTACAATAGCCTACTGGTTAAGCCGGCCCTGTGTGCACCCAATTTTTTTACACCGCCAACCCCCTTATGCCTGGAAAATGGCACAAAAAATGTAAAATAACAGTTTTATGTACAATTCTTGCTAAAGACTGTATTTTTTGAACGTTCTTAAAATGAATTATTTTTATTCAAAAAGTCACAAGCTTCCAAGTATCTTTATAATTATTATTTGTAAAAAGAATTTTTTTTCGCCCGTAAATCGCGAAAAGTTAGTATTTTTTAAAGTTAAATGATACAGTTGATGAATTTCAAGAACAATGATGCTTGTTTCATATACTTGTTACTTATTTAAATAATGTTCATTTGTTTAAATAATTTTTTCATATTGTAAATCATGAAAAGATATTACTACCTGGAATTACAGTCGATGTGCAGGCATCCTGAAAACCAAAGAATCTCTTCGATAACGAATGTGGAAAATTGACATTCTGAAGATTTGCAAAATTTATGCTTTATAAAAAAAATCACGTGCGTCCTAAACTATGACCCAAGACAGATTTATGTGTAAACATCTTCGGTAAACGTTGACTGAAATTGAAATCTTACATAAAGCAAATAATAACTCACGCACATGTGGGAGTATAAGAATATATTTTCTCTTATATATAATGTCGTGCAAAAGTTTCTGGTCAGTTATTTTCCAATAGAATAATAATCCTAATCTAACAATGTAACAATAACCCTACTTTAATAATAATAATAAACTGTAGATTTTCCCTCTATTGACATATCCGGCATATTTTGCCGGATTTGAATGTTCTTTTCCGGTATATTTTATCGTGTACTAAATTGAATTCTGAAGAATTTATTATGAATTCCAAACGATTCTAGATTAATTTCAAACAATTCTAGATTAATTGCAACTAGTTGAAAAATTGATATTTGCAAAAATATTTCGGACAATAGAAAATTCAATGGAGATCTTGATGACAGATGGAGGTTATGTGTCATCTGTATATATCTGTATTCCTTGCCGGATCTTAATTTTCTCTTCCGGCAGATTTTCCCGGATTTTAATTTTCTCGTCCGGAATATTTTTAATATCATCATTTTCCATCAATTATCACGAATTTCCACAACTTTCGTAAATTTCATAAATTTCCATAAACTTAATAAATTTTAAAAAATTTTATAAATTTTAACAAATTTCGTAAATTTTTACAAATTTCATAATTTTCCAAAAATTTCATAAATTTCCTCGATAATGATAAATTTCCATAAATTTTAGAAATTATGGTAATTCATCAAACTTTTCATATATTTTAAAAATTAAAGGGAAATGGCTTAATGGTATAATAATAATAATAATTTAATAATAATGATGGGTGGAAATATATTATAATTTGAGGAAATTTTAGAAATTCATGGCAATAGAACGGTCACTTTTGTAACCAGTCACTGGGGTGCCTTCCCGCCCCTCACGAGACGTTGAAAAGGGGTAGGGGTTTAAACCAATCATATTTCTGTAACCAGTCACAGGGGTGCCTTCCTGCCCCCCCCCCCCCACGGGACGTTGGAATGGGGTAGGGGTTTGACCAACATTATTTTTATAACGAGTCACAGGGGTGCCTTACCGGAAGAGAAAATTAAGATCCGGCAAAATATGTCGGAAGAGAAAATTAAAAACCGGCAAAATATACAGGATCCGTATACACTACAAAAATATAATTCTTAAACAAATAATTATTGTTTGAATGATAAAAACTTATTTACAAAATACTTGGAAACTCATTCCTTATTAATTAAAAATAATTCTTGTGAAGAAAATCCGAAGAACACCGTTTTTAGTATGAATTTAATAGAGAACTACTATTTTGCATTTTTTTGGGGTAACTTTCCTAGCATAATAACAATTCTCAAAAATTTTATAACAAGTAGCTCTTTACGGTACGGGTTAACTTCGACAAAAAAAAAAGAAAACAAGAAAAATATTAAGTTGATAAACTGTAAATATAAATTAAGCATTTATTTTTAAAATTGAACTGTAGTACGACTCTTAACAATAGAATTATAATAAAGTTGATTTTATAAGACGATTCTGAATCTGTTTATAATTAAATAATTTATAGATTTTTACGTTAAAAATTGAACTATTTCAATTTGAATGCCTTACGTAATTAATTAAATGTATGAATCCAATTTAAACTTCAAAATCTTTTTTTAATTTTCAAAAACATTTCAATTATTATATTCATAATTTTAAAGTTTTCATTGTTTCATTTTTTTTAAATTTTTCATTATTTGTAAATGACATTTTTCATTCAAGATTTTCAAGAAACAACTTATAATCACTAAATTGTACTGTTTTTGAGTTAAAATTGTTCAAAAATTATATAATTTTCTACACTTAAAAAATGCATTGATTCATTCTTCAAACTATTTTATTTGGGACCGTACTTAAATTACGTAACAGCTTAATGGGGAGGGAGGGTTGAAAAGATTTTGTTATGATTTGTTACTGAAGGGGGGGGGGTCCTTCATTCATGTACGTAATTTTCGGAAATTCACAAATTAAATAAGTATCTCGCAGAAATTGTACAGAAATTTAATATGAATTCAACTTTACGCACCAAAGAAAACTGGTGAGTGAAAAAAGGAACCTAGCCAACAACAATTTTTTTTTAATTCAGGAAAAAGTCAGGGATTTGGAAAAAAAATCTGACAAAAGTCCGAGATTTATATAACTTTAAATAACTGTCAAACCGAATAGATTTGAAAATTTTCAACTTTTATGTGAAATTATTTTATTCCGCTTATAAAAGATTCTAGGTTCAAAATGTTACAAATGTAATATTCTGGTTTTTGAATATTAATGGTCAGGGAAAATGAAAAGGTGGTTAGGGAAAAATTAGATAATTTTTAAAATTAAGTTTTGCGGCAATCCTGATATAAGATTCTTCTTAGTAATTTATTTGCTTTGTATTTATATTTCTTTGTTTGCAGTTACTTCTTCCTGAAAATGATCTTTTTAGTTGTAAATTTCATTATTTGTTTGAAAATGCAACAGTTTTGTTCAAAAATTAATCTTTTTGCTTGAAAATTCCACTATTTCGTAGAAAATTTACTTTTTGACAGAAATTCATATTTTGATGTTGAAAAATAAATTTAAATGTTTTTTGGATAAAAATCCAACTATTTTTTGGAAAATGTATATTTTTATTAAAAAATTCATCTATCTGAGCAGAAAATTAATCTTTTTTTGATAAGAATGCAACTGTTTGGTTGAAAATTCAACTATTTCGTAAAAAATTTACCTTTTGAGAAAAATTCACATTTTGTGTAGAAAAATTAATTTAAATATTTTTTCGATGAAAATTCAACTATATTTCTTAATATTTGTCTTTCTGATTTGAAAAGTCATCTGTTTTAGTAGAAAATTGATCTTTCTTCGATGAAAATGGAACTGTTTGATTAAAAATTAAATTATTGTTTTAAAAAGGCATCCTTTTTGTATGAAAATTCAACTGTTATTATCGAAAATTCGTCTTTTTGGGTTGAAAATTCAAATACCTTCGTAGAAAATTTACTTCTTATTTAAAATGTTTATTTTTTGAAAATTTTGTTTGAACCACTTTGTTCAAAAATAATTTTTTCGTTGAAGATACATATTTTTATTCAAAAATTCATCTCTTTGGTTAAAGTTTGACTATTTAGTTGAGAACTTATTTTTTTATAATTGAAAATTTAACTGCGTGGGTGAAAGTTGAACTATTCTGTTGAATTTGTTTTTAATGAAGCTTTACCTCTTTGGTTAAAAATTTAACTATTTTGTTGAAAATTAATTTTTTTGCTGAAAATTCCTATTTTTCTGGTTGAAAATTCAATGTTTCTACAGAAAATTCGTCTTTAGGCTTTCAGGATCAACAAATCAGGTGAACTTTTTTTTCTTTCATCACTGAGAAATCTTTTTATTTGTTGAAAATTCGTCTTTTTGATTTTGAAATTAATTTTTTTTCAATTACATTTCGTCCTTCTAGGTTGAGCTATCAACTATTAAACTTTTTAGTCACGAATTTTCTTTTCAGGTTGAAAATTTAAGTATTTTCTTAAGAAGTCATCTCTTATCGTAGAAAAGTCACTTTTTTTGTTTAAAAGAAAAAAATTTCAAAATTTTTGATTTGTATATGCATGTTAATGGGGTTTGAATGGTAATGGTTAAAGAGAAAAAATTGGTCGAAGAAAAATCACAGAATTTTGAAAATGAAGTTTTCTCCCTGCACAGCACGCATTATCTTGAATACAACTAATTTCCACTAGTTTCTAGTCCCATATCTTATTATTTCTGGAAACCATAAATTACTTACAGCAATAGGGGGGCAGAAACATTTTGTTACGGTTCGTTACATGGGGGGTGGAGAGGGTCGATTATCCGTCACGTAATTTACGTACGGCCCCTTTCCTAAAACGCATTTTCTCCTTTGCCTGCTTAGTCAAGTTTTGTTTATAAAATACCGGTGCGGACCGATATGAGTTCTCTGAAAGAACACATTGTGTGGCATTTATATTACGCATCTACATTTAGAATTAGGCTAATTATAGTTCCTGAAGAAGATTAATAAATTCTATCACTTATATCCAGAAAACAATAATTTTCCACGATTTTAAGATAATATAAGATCAAGTATTCTAATCCGGAAAAATATACCGGATTTCAATTCTCTTTTCCGGTATATACAGGGTGTTTTTTTTAACTTGAGACAACGAAATATCTCAAAAAATACGCATCCTACGGAAAAAAATGTCTGGAATAAAAACTTTTAATTTTCGAGGGGGAAAAAAGATTTGTTAACATTTACCCCACCCCCACCCCCACAGGAGGCAGGGGTGTGGGTAACTTTCTAATTTCAAATGGCAACCCCAATTTTTTATCACAGATTCAGATTCTCCTTTACGAAATACGTAAGTTTTATTCGAAAAATTTGTTTCGATTCGCGATAGATGGCGCTGCAATTGGGAAAAATGAAATTATTGACACTACTTTTAGCTCTACCCAGGAATAACGACGCGGACGTAGTAGTTGTCTATTCCCTTCGGGGTGCTTAATTTCGGTGAATCCCCTTGCCTCTCACCATCCATCGGGGTGCTTGATTTCGGTGAGTCCCCTTGCCTCTCACCACAGGGATGCTTGATTTCGATTAATTATTTTACAATAAGTGCTCAAAATGGTGTCCTCGCACTTCGATGCACTTGTTAATCCGAGCTTTGAAAGATTCCACACAACTGCGAATTGTGTCTGGTGATATTTGTGCACAAGCAGACCTGATTCGCTCGATCATGTTATCACGAGTTGTGGGCACTTCTTGATACACGCGATTCTTTAGATAACCCCACAAATAGAAATCTGGCGCCGTAAGATCTGGGGATCTGGCAGGCCAATTTACTGGACCTCCTCTACCGATCCATCGTCCATTGAATTCGCGATTGAGTTCTTCCCTCGCGATTGCCGCATAATGTGTTGATAAGTTGATCTCCAATTATTCCACACCAAACGTTCACGGACCATGGACGCTGATGCTCAACTTCACGCAACCAATCTGGATTTTTTACACTCCAATAATGCATGTTGTGCCGATAAACGTTACCATGGTTTGTGAAAGACGACTCGTCTGTGAAGAGTACTAGAAAAAAGAAATTCGGGTTTCCTTGTATCTGCTGAACCGCCCATTGACAAAATGTCACTCGGTTCTGAAAATCATTTCCATGAAGTTCTTGATGCAGTGAAATATGATACGGATGATAATTACTACGTTTTAATACCTTCCAAACACTGCATAGAGACATTCCGGAATCGCGGCTTAGTTGTCGAGTACTAACATGAGGGTCATGAGTGACTGCAGCTAAAATTGCAATTTCATTATCAACTCCAGTAACTGTTACTTGACGCTTCCTTTTTTTCGGTTGTACACTTCCGTCAGTGATGAAGTTTCGGACAACCCGGTAAAAAGAAGCGCGTGAAGGAACACTTTCTGGAAAGCGTTGAGCATAAAGTGTGAGAGCATCGTCCGCGTCGTTATTCCTGGGTAGAGCTAAAAGTAGTGTCAACAATTTCATTTTTCGCAATTGCAGCGCCATCTATCTCGAATCGAAACAAATTTTCCGAATAAAACTTACGTATTCCGTAAAGGAGAATCTGAATCTGTGATAAAAAATTGGGGTTGCCATTTGAAATTACAAAGTTACCCCCGCCCCTGCCTCCTGTGGGTGTGGGGGTATGGTAAATTTTAACAAATCTTTTTTCCTCCTCGAAAATAAAAAGTTTTTATTCCAGACGTTTTTTCTGTAGGATGCGTATTTTTTGAGATATTTCGTCTACGGTAGACATTTCATTATATTCATACATTATATTATATCAAACTTTTCGAATATATTGAGACACGGAGTTTTCTAATCAGGCAAAAATCGCTTCTTAAATAAACTCTCAATGAATCCCAAGATCTCTTGAAAAAGATACGTACAGCTGTGCATGATTGAAAACATATTTTTTTAGATCAATTCCAATTCCATCGAAAGTTTGACCTTGTGATTTGTTGATTGTCATTGCAAATGCTACTTTGACTGGAAATTGTCTCCTTTTGAATGAAAATGGAGAAGTATTTTCACAGTGCAGTGTTATCCAATTGAGATAAGCGATTTCGCCCGCTCTACTGTCTGTCAAAATTTCACATCGCAAAACGTTGGTAGAAAAGTTTAATACGAGCAATCTAGTCCCATTGCAAAGTCCTTCACTTATGCTTAGATTTCTTACCATTGCCCATACCAAAAAGAAATTGGGAAAACTATATATTTTTCATTTGGTAAAGCTCGCATGTTTTCCGATAAACAGTGCATTCTGAAACTGTTCCACAAAGTACTGAATTTGATTGATGAGTTGACCGTTTCACTGCGAGTTTCTCGTTTATTTACGGGCAGCAATTGCCTGAAGTCACCACCCAAAACAACAAAATTTCCACCAAATGGCAAATCATTAGACATGAAATCACGCCATGTTCTGTCCATGACTTCGATTGCAAAACGTGCTGCCATCGCATCGGTGCTTCGTCCCAAATGAATACGTCTACTTCTTTGAATGTTTTTCCTTCTTTCAGGGAGTACAGTGCAAAAGGAGCTCAAAAAAGGGGGAATAGGGTGGTTTTCTCACGAAAAAGAGGAAAATAGGGGAAAGATTAAACATTTATTTTCAAATGTCGAAAAGAACAATCTTTTTGTAAGACATGTTACATTTTAAAATAATTATCAATGATTTTTCAATGATTTCTGCCATTAAAGATTTATTTTTAAAAATTGGATGTACTTAGATCGTTGGAAATCCATCCACAGTGATATAAAAAAGTGAGAGAAAAAATAAAATTAGTTAAATACAAACTTTTGATATGTTTAACATCGTTCTCATGAATATTTTTTCCCAAGATTTGTCATTTCATCCTTACTATAATTAATACATTCAATCTAAATTTAAAAATAAACTCTTCAGTAGAGCGAAGTAAAAATGCTAAAAATGTATCGAATCGTTTGAGCTGAGGGATAACAATTTCTGGGGCGACATCCAAAACAAGTTCAGAAAACATTTTGAAATTGGTTGATATCTTCTGTTCTCTTTCTTAAATTTACAATAAAAAATTTTTTCAGATAAAAAAAATCTGCCCGGGCATATATTTATCTCGCGCTTCGCGCTCGATAATGTATTTACCTCGCGCTACGCGCTCGGTCTTTGTACTTCCCTACATTTACACAAAATCTTTGAAAATTAAATGTGAAATATTCGTTCCTTATTTGCCATTAATCTCTAGTCGTTTTACAAAAATTTGACTCCTTTATTTGTAATGTTATTTTTCAGGATTAAATCAAAAACTATACGTCCTATAAGAAAATAGATCAAAGCGAATTTGTAGATATAGCTTAGACAAACAAATCATGACCTCAGCTTAAAACAGATTTTGAAACAAAACTGGAGTACGCATCTTTTCAAATCTTACGAATTGAAAACTCTAATTTTCTCTTCGTGTTTTTTTTTTTTGAATATTTAAAAAACGTAATTTTTTGTTCGTAACTGCTGAATTGGACAGAACAAAATAAAGCAAATGTATTTTATTATTTGTTCTTTCTTTCACAATGGAAAATAGAATTTTTAATAACATTTGTTTTGACGAAATCCACGAAAGTCATTTTTCACATAAAAACAATACTCTCTCATTATGATGATAATGTAATAATTCATTATTTTCTGTGCGATCAAAATTTGAATTTTTCATTTTTTCAAGGAAATTCAAAAAGTTGTCATGATATTCTTGTAGGGCTTTCAAAAAGTAACGTTTTTTGTCTCTTGACTTTTTTTTCGTATTGTGCTTTGTTTCGCTTAGAATGTTAATTTTCGTTTTTTTGGGGGGGATTTTGGAAACGCTATAACTCTGACACTTTTCTCCTTGTCGGAGAAAGTCGTAGAGGTAAATTGTTTGGATTTCTGAGTGCTATGGATAGCCGTCCATGGAATTTCTGAATTTTGGAAAAAATGTTCTAAAATTTTTTGAAAATGATACAACTTTGTGAGTTTTCGTCGAAAATAGCTGGTTAACGAACTCGATCTTTCTTTTTGGTCCCCGAAACTGTGTGCCAAACACAATCCAATCCAATGAGTCTTTCAAAAGTTATCCGATATACTGACTATGACGACGACAACACCGACGACGACGACAACGACAGACAGACACCAACGTAAAAACTATTTTTTCTGACTCAGCAGGCCTCAAAACGTCGACATTTGATGGAATCCACAAAGGTCATTTTTCACATAAAATCAATACTCTCTCATTATGATGATAATGTAATAATTCATTATTTTTTGTGTGATCAAAATTTGAATTTTTCATTATTTCAAGGAAATTCAAAAAGTTGTGACGACATTCTTATAGGACGTTCAAAAAGTAACGTTTTTCATTTCTTGACTTTTTTTCATATCGTTCTTTGTTTCGCTAAAAATGTTAATTTTCGTTTTTTTGGGGGAATTATGAAAATGCTATAACTCTGACAATTTTCTCCTTATCGAAAAAAGTCGTGAAGGTAAATTAATTGAATTTCTGAGTACTATGGATAAACGTCCATGGAATTTCTGAATTTGGAAAAAAATGGTCTACAAATTTTTTGAAAAAATTCTAACCTTTCGAATTTCTATCGGAAATAGCTGGTTAACGAACTCGATCTTTCTTTTTGGTCTCTGAAACTGTGTGCGGAAGCACAATCCAATCCAATAAGTCTTTTAAAAGTTATGACAACGACAGACAGAGAGACACCGACGCAAAAACTATTTTTTCTGACTCAGGGGGCCTCAAAACGTCGACATTTGATGGAATACACGAAAGTCATTTTTCACATAAAATCAATACCTTCTCATTATGATGAGAATGTAAAAATGTTGCCTTATTAAAAAATTTTTTTAAATATGCAAAAACATGACTTTTGGATTGATTAGAACCAGAAATTGCGTCAGCTTGAACCAAAGAAACATGTTATTATTTTTTAGTCATGAGAAACATTTTTTTCGGGTCGTTTTTAACGTTCCAAAATCGCGAAAAAGGTATGAAATCCCAAAAATTTTAACTCACGACAAAAATTTTTTTCCGAAAAAGCAAAATAAAAAAATGTTTCTTTGGTTCAGGCTGAATAAATTTCAGGTTTGACATATTCAACTTTTTTAAAAATGTGTGCAAATGACTCAATCGAAAAAAACATGTTTTTTGCACATTTTCAAAAAAATTGTAACTGAGCAAAAAATTTATATTTTAAATTTCGCAATTTGAAATTTGAAATGAATAAGATAATCTTTTAACAAAATAGTTAAATTGTTCAATAAAGAACATCAGTTTTCAACCAAAAATCTAATAGTTATGTTTTCGTTCCAAAAAATTAATTTTCAATTGAAAAAACTGAATTTTCTCCCAAATTGTTGAATTTTGAAGCCTGAAAGAAGACTTTCCTACAATGCAGTTGATTTTTCAACACAAAAATATGAATTTTTCATGAAAACATAAATTTTCAACCAAAAATTGAAATTTTCAGTTATATGCCTAGTTTTTAACAAACAAAAAAAACTTTAACTAAAACTATGAATTTTTAACAGAGTAGTTCAAAATTCGACCAATTAGTTGAATTCTCTACCAAACTGTCCAGTTTTCGAGGAAAAATTCAAAATTGCTATAAAACAGTTAAATCTTTAATCCAAAAACACGAATTCTCAACAAGAGTTGAGTTTTCAAACAAAAAAGATTTTTTAGTCAATAAAGAAAAAAAATTGCATTCCAAATGTCGAATTTTAAAGCAAGAAGATTAATTTTCTACAAAAAAGGTCGAGTTTTTAACAAATTACATAAATTTACAACCAAGTAATTGAATTTTCCAAATAAAAAGATCAACTTTGAAACAAAAATGGAATTGCTACATTTTCATTTCAAGAAACTAATTTTCAAATGAAAAAACCAATTTTCTACAAAATTATTGAACTTCTGAACCAAAAAAAGAACTTTGCACAATACAATAGTTAAATTTCCGACTAAAAAAGATCAATTTTCAAACACAAATGAAAAAGTTAAATTGTGAGTTTGAAAAAAATTAATTTTAAACGAAAAAAAAAGTTTCAACAATAGTTAAATTTTCAAGCGAAGATTTAAAAAAGTTAAAAATTGCTCAAGTTAGAACATTTAAAATGGCAGATGATGAATCTGGAATATTCCATTTTTCAATTAGGTATTTAACTTTGTACATTTCAACTAAAATGTGTTAATCTTGTAATACTTATTTAAAAAGTACTATATATTTTGTAACTGTTCCAATTTTATATTGGATAATAACTTCTGTCTCCAGTTTTCACATTTTCAACTTGCTTTAAAATGTTTCATCTTCAAATTTTTTTTAAGAGTATTTATTATTTAATGGTCAGCACTTGAAACGTATACCTTATTTATTCATAAATAATTTTTTAAAGTGCTATAATTGCTTTAATTATTATTCAATAATGGTTACAATTTCAAATATCGTATATTTAAAGAGAAAAGGGGAAAAAGGGGAAGGTTTTTGAGAATAGGGGGAAAAAGGGGAATTTCAAGAAAAAAGGGGAAACTAAGAAAAAAGGGGAAGACTGTGCACCCCGTTCTTTTGACTGAGAATTTTGGAAGTCGAGTCCGCAAATAGAGGCATTGACAAACCAAGAGTTTTGTGCACTGTTCTTCCATGAGGAAGTAATGTTCAGCAATGCCGGTGAAGGCCATCGTGCAAATATTTTTACCTTGACCTTTCAATAAGTAGAACAGAGTTATAAACAAAAGTTTTTTCTGATCCTCCTGGTCCGTCAATGTAAAAACATTTACCAAAAATATGACATCCTTCTGCAACTCGGAGAATCAAATCGACAATTTCTTTCTGTTTGACATTCAGTTTATCGTATTGGTTGTGTCCATTCGATATTTCTCGCAAAAGTTGCTCGTGCTCTTCTTCTTCGTATTCTGTTGTTATTTGCACAATTTCGGGAAATATCGATAGATCCCAATCCTTTTTCTCTAACATCTCTTTTATTTGAGAATAAGTTCTCATTGTGGCAGTTGAATGCCCGAATAGTCTGATATAATCTTCTGATAAATGATATATATAATTATATTAATATTATAATTATAATAATTATAATTATATTTTAATTATTATATAATTATAATAATTATATAATTCTATATATGATAAATATAAATGATATATATATATATATATATATATATATATATATATATATATCTACTATAATAAAATTGTTGTGAACTTGAGAAGTTAGCTAACGTTAGGTCTTTTCCTGCACTCTTATTGGTTGACTCTGAGAATTGAACATAGCAATGTAAAAGTCCGCGAAATTTGAAAATATAAAATGAGAAAAAAACTATCATTAAATAAAATGAAATGACTGAAACAATTACTATCTTGACATGATAGAATTTTATACGATATTTAATTTACGTTAGTCAGATTAATCTGATTTAAGGACACAAAAAAGAAAATACAACATTTTAATTATGATTCACAAGAAGAGAGATAGAGAGAAAGAAGGTGCGCGCACGTGTGCTGTGTCCGCAGTGATGCCAATATTGGGGGCCGCGCGCTGGTTGGCTGCAGTTGGCGCGCAATTCAAAATAGGTATTCAAAATCGCTTTATCAGAAGATTATATCAGACGATTCGGGCATTCAACTGCCACAATGAGAACTTATTCTCAAATAAAAGAGATGTTAGAGAAAAAGGATTGGGATCTATATATATATATATATATATATATAGAGAGAGAGAGAGAGAGAGAGAGAGAGGGCGAGAGAGAGGGCGGGAGAAGGGGGGGGGGGGAGGAGAGGAGATGGAGAAGGAGAGAGAGAGATGGACAAAGAGAGAGACTGAAAGGCTCCTTTCGGTGAATGAAGAAAAGCGAGCCTCCGGTCTGTGCCAGAAGACACAATGTGGTCACAGGCCTGCGTTACACTATGCAGTCGTGGTTTCATTCGAATCAGGCGCGACTCCCCATATCGAGGTCTAAGATGTTTACACATCAAAACCGTTTCATTGCGTGGGCAATCTGAACATCTGCATATTACGTAACTCTTTTAGGGGGAGGGAAGGTTCGAGAAAAGTTACGTAACACGTTGAATAATCCTTGGAAATAATTTGAGGTCCCATAAAATCCCTCAAAGGTTGTGAAATTCTTTGAAATCTTTGGAAATCCTACAAAATTCTTTGGAATCCCTTGAAGTTTTCGAAACCTCTTAATGCTTTGGAATCTGTGAAAATAGCTCCAGATGAAATACCTTTGGAGTTGTTGAAAAAATAAGTAACGCTTTTTCCCGATTACTTCCCCCCCCCCCCCCACATATAAAGGGAGGGGGAGCCTTCTCGTAATGCTTTTTGGTTACGTATTTTTTTTAACGGTCCGTTGAAGTCTTAGGAAAGCCTAGACATTTCTTTGTCTTATATCCTCGAAATTTTTTGGGATCTTGTAAAATAACAAAATCTTTCATATCCTTTGATCTTGAATATTTTACCATTATTTATTTCTATACTGAGTTTCTTACAGTAATTTTTTACAATTATTTTTCTAGAATCGCGAGAAAATTGTAAGAAATTCATTATAGGAAAATAATTCTAGGAAATAAGGGGTTGTGCATAAATTACGTAACACTTTTTGAGG
>CAKNXH010056300.1:25400-50728 GCA_932178445.1 Andricus quercusramuli
GGGGGGGGGGGGTCAAAATATTCGGAAAATTACCTTACGTAATTTATGCACGACCCCTAAGGGCGAGGAGAAATTCTGGCGAACTTTCCGCAGCTTATGGCTGAAACAATTTGTACATGCAACTTTTATTTGTGATGGAATAATCGAAGCTACTACATTTATTAAGCATGGTTTCCTTTTAAACATGATAACTTATTGCATTTGCGTAAAATGCTAGATCAAAATGCCTTCAACTTGAAACTGTGTTATTTGCTTATTTTGGAATCGACGTAACAGCCTGTAAACTGTAAAGTGATGACTATAGAGTAGCAAGTACAAGCAGTAAAATAATTTCAAAATGTTCAGCAAAATATATGAACTTTCAGCCAAATAGTTCAATTTTCAAGTAAAATACGCTTTTTTCAACCAATCGAATAGTTCACTTTTCAGTTAAAAAAATTAATTTGCAACCAAAGAAAAGAATAAATTTTCAACGAAATAGTAAAATCCTCAACCAAAACCGATTAGCTTTAATCAAACAGTTGCATTTTTAACCAAAAAAGATGAAATAAGGACCAAAGAGATGAATTTTCAACTAAAAAAGATAACTTTTCTACCAAAACTGGAATAGTTCATTTTTCAGTTTAAAAAGTTAATTTTTAACATAAAGAATGAAGCGACATAGTTACATTTTCAACAAAAGAAATGAATCTTCAACCAAAAACATTAATTGTTAAAAAAAGTAGTTGAACTTTTTACCAAGTAGTTGATGTTTCAAACAGAAAATATTTCAATTTCAAATGAAAAACTGTTGAAATCAACCAAAAATAACGCATTTTCAACAAAATAATTACATTTTTAAACCAAGTGATCAATTTTTAACTAAAATGATGAATCTTTAATCCAAAAATTCTTTCTTGAACAAAGTAGTTCAACTTCAAATGAAGTAGTTGAATTTTTAACCAAAAAATATCAAGTCGCACCGAAAAATGTAATACTTGATGTTTAAACCAAAAAGAAGATTTTTCTATAAATTAGTTGACTGCTCAACCAAAACAGACTAATTTTCAAACCAAAAAGAGGAACTTTCAACAAAATAACTGAATTTTCAGACAAGAAAGATTTTTCAATTAAAAAAAAAAAAAAATCTCATCCAAAATGTTGTATTTTTATATCAAACTAAGATTTTTCTGCAAAACAAGTGATGACAAAAAAGTTTAATTTTCAACCCAAAAATATGAACTATGTACCAAAATAATTGAACTTTCAACACAAAAAAGACAAGTTTTCAACCAAATAAATTAATTTGGAATTGAAAAAAAATTGCAGCAAAAATGGAGTAATCACAGTTATAGTTTGATAAAAATTAATTTTAAAGTGAAAAAACGAATATGCAACAAAATAGTTTAATTTTAACTAATGAAATAATTTTTAACTAAAATAGTTAAACTTGCAACCCACAAGAAGAATTTCCTACCAAAAATTACCAATTTTCAACAAAATACATGACCTTTTAACTAAAAAAGATCAATTTTCCACAAAAAATAAGTAGAATATTTAAATTTCAAGTAAGAAAAAACCATTTTCAACTGAAAAAATATCAGTAAAAGAAATAATTTTTATCCAAAATAAATTTTTAACGAAATACTTAAATTTTCAACCAATAATATTAAATTTCTATCAAAAAATATCAATTTTGCAACAAAAAATGGAATAGTTACATTTTCAGTTAGAGAAGTAAATTTTTAACCAAAAAGATTTATTTTCAACCAATAAAGGAACGAAATTTCAACGAAAAAGTTACATTTCCAACTAAAGAGAAGATTTTTCACCTTAACTGTTTAACTAATCAATCTTCAATCGAAGAAAGTCTTTTTTTGATTAAGTAATTAAACATTCAAGCAACTGGTTGAATTTTCAGGTGAAAAATATAGATTTGGTACCAACAAGAGAATAGGTAATTTTTAAATAAAAAAATTAATTTTCAATTAAAATTGTGACAATTGAATTCAACAGAAAAAGAGGAATTTTCAACCTCATAGTTAAATCTCCTCAATCAAAACAGGTTAATTTTCATGCAAATAGTTGCTCCGATGTTGATGGTAAAATTGGCTTTAGGGTCACAAAAAATAGAAATCAATTTATCGTTGAGTCAGACGTTTCGGCCTCGATTATGGGCCCTCATCAGTAATTTATTTCTGAAATATGGTACAAAAAATTTTTGTTGATTCGTGGAAGGTTATAATTTTTTGGTGAAATTTTTTGTTTATATAATAGCAAAAAATTAATTTTTTAGAGATGTAACATAAGACAATAAAATTATTTGCGTCGATCAAAGAATTAATTGTTATAGAGATATAAATGAAGACAAAACATTTTTTAGTTTTTATAATTCAAAACCCAAAGTTATTTTGACATCGTTAAATCATGAGAATATTACAATTTTACATTTTTTTTAACAGAAGTTATCAAAATTTGTCGGTCTCATCAATAGGAATAGAAACTCACCTTATAAATTCATAAGAAGGAGGTTGCAATTAGTGAATGAGATCATCAAACACTTCTTAAAAAAGTAATTAGATCACTGAACACTTTTACAAAACTGTACTTTTTTCGTTTACGTTTTTTAGAAACCGCCATGCCTTGAGAGATAGGCAAAGCTGACTGCAGTATGCAAGTTTAGGAGGGTGTATCTTGTTGTGTGGGAGAAATTAGAGGGAAAAAAATTGTGGTGGGAAGGTTTTACGCATTTTCTTGATAAGGAGTCATGGTGACTTAAGAGAAGAAATTTGAAGGAAATCTGGAATAGGTACAAGTGACTTGTCAAGGAGCATCATAAAATGTAACATGACCTTTTTTAAAGGGGCCGAAGGCTGATTTTTGAGTAGATGTATACAATATGGTTGTGTGCGAGTGTCAAGAGTGAAGAGTGAATTGTATTGGAAGAAAACTTTTTTTTTCATAAATAAATTATTCGTTGTATACAGGATATTATTATTATTATTAATCTTCGCTATAATTGAAAATCTCCCTTTATTTTTTACATTCTCATTCTAATGAGAGGGTATTGGTTTTATGTAAAATTTGACTTGGTCGGTTTTCATCAAATCTCCAGGTTTTGAGACCTCCTGAGCTAGAAAAAAAGGTTCTTACCAAGGTGTCTGTCTGTCTGTAGTCTGTCTGTCTGTCTGTAGGCACGATAACTTTCGAAAAAATAATCAGATTGGGTTGTGCTTTGGCACACTTCTTTAGGGCCTAAAAAGGAAGAACAAGTTCGTTAACCAGCTAATTTTGATCAAAATTCAAAAAGTGAGCGCATTTTGAAAATTTTTGAGACCATTTTTTTTTTAAATTCAAAAATTCCATGTGCGGTTATTCATAGTACTCCAAACTCAAACAATTTATCTTAATGACTTTTTCGGATAAAAAAAAATTACCGGAGTTATAGCATTTTCAAAATTACAAAAAACAAACGTAAATGAACATTTTATGCCGAAAAACGCACGATATGAAAAAAAGTCAAGAGGAGAAAAATTTTTCTTTTTGAACACCCTACAATATTTTCGTAACAACTTTTTGAATTTTTCGAAAAATCAAAAATCCAAATTTTGATCACACAAAAAAATAATGAAAAATCAATAATTTCATTTTGCTCTCAAACTATGCAAGATACGACCAAAGATGAATGGAACAAAATTATGCACCCAAAAAAAATCTCCAGATTTGTTATAATTCAATTTTTGATATGATGCGTAGTTTTTGTTTTATTTGTAAAAGACAGCATTGGAAATAGTAAAATTAAATTTTTAGACGAATAACACAAGCTACGAGAAAAATGACAGAAACAAAATTTGTTCATCCAAAGAAGAGGTACAAATTTGTTATAAATCATGTTCTGATAGGATGCGTAGTTTTTGTTTTATTTGTGATTTTTTCATTTCTATCATACGGTGCACAGAACCGAGCGCGGAACGCAAGGTTCAAATTATTTCCAAATCACATATCGAGCACGAAGCGCGAGTGTCTGCATGAGAATGTGTTCCTTAAGGTCGATAGAACCTTGAGTAAATAAATTTCCATTTCATTCTAAAATAAAAACAAATTTTACAAATCTAGATAAACCGAGCGTAAAGCGCGATGTAAATATGTCCGAGCGCGTAGCGCGAGGTGTACACATAATCGAGCGCGAAGCGCGAGATCCAACAGTCGCGCGCCCTAGGCGCGCTCAAACTTGCGAGCCGCGCGCGTAGCGCGCGATGAGAATGTGCCCGCGGGGCGGGCAGATTTTTTTGTATTTAAATTGATGAATAATTCTAACCTCATTTTTAATTTGTTTAATGAATAATTAGGACAAATTGGCAACTAACGATGAAGTTTAGTTAGTAACGCGTGGTAAAATACAGAAAGGTTTTCAGTGTCGGTGCGCTGGTTCACTGCTTTCGGATTACTTGCTATGTGAGTCATTTCGAGTAACATTCGGCCCCCGAATCGGCCCCCGTTCTTATGAAGCTTAAATTGATGTCATAAGTTCGTTTCCATGTGATATGAAACTCCACCAAGTTTCAACTTGAAAATCCCATTATTGTGGGAGATATGGAGGGGGAAAGCAAAATCGAAAAAGTGATTTTTCTCGAAAACGGCTCGACCGATTTTGATGAACAAAATATATGTTTCTAAGAATACTCTGGAGTATAAAAAAAAATGATAAATTTCTCGAACAAAGAATAAGCATTGAAAACATGTTTTAAAATTTTGAAATTTTTTTTTCTATGTTCTTTTAGAGATACCACTTTTATTTTCTCAAGAAAATATCCTTGCATTGTGTACTACAACTCAGATTTTTTATGACACGTGTAGTTTCCAGAGTTTACCACGAGGAGGTTGCAGTACGTTTTTAAACTCCTTATTATCGGGGTGCTTTTTTAAAGTGAGTCCCCTCGCCTCTCACATCAGTTCATAATCATCAAGGTGCTTTTTTTAAAGTGAGTCCCCTCGCCTCTCAATCTCCTTCACTATCACTGTCAATTACTGGAATGCAATTATCGTTCTTAAATAAATCGCTCAGTATTTCTGCTGGTTTAAAAACTTTTGATAAATACTTTGCGTAAGATAAATAATAAACGATAGCTGCAATGTGAGAACAGCAACCAACTGTTCTTCTACCATTAGCACATTCACATGCATAATGTGTCAGACCCGAAACCCCAACGCTGTTAGGCTTATATCTTAAAAAACACCTATATGTTGTGCGAGAAATATGTCTGGATGGAACTTTTACCTTCAGAACATTTTTCTCATCTTTAACATATTGTATATTCAATGTGCCATCTTTATTGACCATTTCAGCTAAATACGACACAGCTTAAGAGAGTTGATATGACCCAGTAAATAGAATCTTAAGATCCCTTTTTGTCATCTCCGGAAAGTCTAATAAGTCTTCGGATGTAATACTCTGGAAAGGGAGTTGCTTTCGAAACCATCCTTTCTTTTCAGCCTCAATAGCCAAAGTATTTTCGATAGATTTTTGAGTATGCATCCTCTGAACCACTTCATCTAAAACGTCTACGTCTGAGAGTGACCTTCTTCCGAAAGTATTATTTAAAAATGCCTCAATTCTAAAGAAAATTCCCACTTTAGGTAACAGCTTGTTATCAAGCTTGTGATCAAGAAGGCGATACTTTTGTTTTAATATACCATGCACAGATGCAACAACCCAGCGAATTTTAGTAACAAAACGTGACTGATTAAACTCTTCTGCTGTCCCTGGCGGACCGAACGAACGGAGCGGATACGCTACAGCGTATCCTTATAGTATCCACATCGTATCCTCTCCGTATCATGCAAGAAAAACTCATTAAAAAAGGAAGATGAACATTTCACTTGTTAAAATTCGGATTCTACGTGAAATTTTGCGTTAAAAGGTCACGGAGTAATCGCAATAGTTTTTCTTGCAACATTAAAAACTTTAAAAAAATATAATACTTCTCGATAACGTGGGCTGAAGGCGACTTCAAACGCATCGTCGACGGATAAAGCCTATGAACTGCTACTGAATGACGATGCGTTTGAAGTCGCCTTCAGCGCACGTCACCGTTAAGTATTATATTCATTAAAAGTTTTTAATGTTGCAAGAAAAACTATTGCGATTACTCCGTGACCTCTTAATGCAAAATTTCACGTAGAATCCGAATTTCAACAAGTGAAATGTTAATCTTTCTTCTTTAATGAGTTTTTCTTGCATGATACGGAGAGGATACGATGTGGATACTATAAGGATACGCTGTAGCGTATCCATTCCGTTCGTTCGGTCCGCCAGGGGTCAATTGCTTCCTCTTGCCTTTCAACGCAGGCACTAATACTTTAAACTTTTTTTCCTCTAAACTACATACAATATCACGAAATCCGCGATCAAGTACAAAAGTATCACCTTCCTTTAAAAAGTTGCGTAGACCATTTGCATCTTCCAAAATATTTTTCAGAATTTCCGCATCATTTTTATTTGCAAGATACGGTCCAAGCATATCAATCACAAAACCGTCAGTCGTGCAGATAGTGAAGGGTTTGCAAAGAGGAACTTTCTTTTGCCCCGAAAAAGATTTCCTCTGGTACTCGTTGTTGGAACTTTTTTGGTGTCGTGCATACGTACTGTTGCTGCGCAATTTTCAGATTTATGAATTTTCCGCATCTGTTTTGAAACGTGATTTCGTCGAGTCCTTTAGGCTTTAGGATAATATTTACTACACTCAAACTCTAGCATTTTGCATTTACGATTATTGCCCGTTATTGCTCTCCAGATGAAAATTTCGAAAATATCGAGGACCGAGTCCTAATCCCTCCACAATGAGAGGTACGTGCGCTTTCTCTTTAGGCCCTTCAGGCTCGCCTCATTTAACCTTAACGTCTCTAAAGTATATAACTCTACAATATTCTGTAAAATCGTCTTCGAGAATTTTCGCCCCTTTTCAGAACCATCAAATCTGAACACGCCTTCGGACACTGGGTTTTCGCCCCCACCCTCAAATTTGTGAATCTTCCTCCTAATCTCGACTCTATCTGTTACTGACCTACGACCATTACAATTTGATCCTTGACACTGTAAACTTCTTATGCTCCTTTCTCAGATTAAAGACATTATATTCAAATCGAAAACGTGTGAACGAATCTCATTTATTTTACACCTCACTCATCGTTACGAATAAGAGCTCAAACCAAGTGCTCAACACGTACCATCACAAATTATGAATAAATTATCACTCACATCAAACAGTTTATTTGTTATTTCCGTAGTGTGATTTTTAATAAGATCATCTCTGTTCAAAGCGCTCAAGCCAAAAGAAAATGGTAGAATATCAGTTTCGAAAGATTCAATTACGCTTGCACAATAATCAGAAATTGATTGTTCATTATCTAACTGAAAGACAGAACTGATTATTTTATTTGAGTTTCCTGTACGTAGTTTGAAGAGAAACAGAACCAGAGCTTGAATTACTGAACGGGATGAACGGTTTCTCAAAGAAATCATCTTATCTTTTAAAGCATTAAGCTGGTCCCATGTCAAGCCCGTAAAAACTTCAACTTCTTTTTGTGGGAGGCTGCATTCGCCGACTTTATCAAATAAAGTCGCATCGCATTTGACAGAAAGAGTTTCCATCACTTTGGATAACTCTAATACACTAAGACTCGTTGTATTAGAGTGCACTTTCAAAAGCCTAAGATCTTCTATGAAAATGCGATTTTTAATTATATGCCTTGGACAGCACCGATTACCAACCGGTATGTAGATTTGATTTTTTATGTAGGATTGCATCCGAGCCTCTTCCGGAATTACGATCAGATTGTCTGTAGAATGACAAATACAACAATATTTATGCGTGGAAACAGTTCTCTGAAGTGGCATCTCAATATATTCGATCTCAGGAGTAGCTTCATTGTTTTTTACGTTAATTACGAATGATGGGTCAACAGTTGAATCAGCTTCCAATTCAGAATCTTCTACGCGATTGTATTTTTTGTAAATAGAAAGTCGGCATTTGTGACATAAAATATCCTTAACAGCTATTGTTCTTTTTGAAGAGCTAGAAAAACAATCCGCTTCTTCTTCAGTTCCTACCATTTTTTCTCTACCAGTAATTTTCTTGAAAGAAATGACGCAGCCAGCACACTTCAAATGCTTTAGTGCTGAAGACATTTTTTAGAGAATAATAGTTAATTATTAATTAACACAAATGATAGTAATCCTTCAATGAATAAAATGAAATCAGATATTCAATAATGATGAATAAAGAAAAGAGACAAAATATCGTACTATTTTATGAGACCGCAGAACACCTACTGGAAATTGAACTCAGTCCTCGCTTGTGTCTGTTACTAGTCAGAATGAGAAATTGAGCATCGAAATTTTCGTGAAAACGTAACAAGCAAATGACGATTGCTGCGATCGTCGACTGTTTTCATGCATACGCCACAAACAAATGACGATTGCTGCGATCGTCTTCAAATATTTTAATATATTTAAAGGAATATCATCAGATTTCATGTAATTTCACGGGATTTCAACGGATTTTATATTTTAATGAATTTTAAGGAATTTTTTTACAAGAATTGAGGGATTTCAAAGGATCTGATATATTTGAAAAGATTTTCAAACATTTCCAAGGATTCCAAAGAATTTTCAAAAGATTTTAAAAAGTTTGAAGGTTTTTCCAAGGAGTCTAATGATTTTAAGTAATTCAAAAAATTGTATGTGGTTTTGAAGAATTTCCTAGAATTATTCCAGAAGATTTAGAGGGATATTATAAGAACTACATATAAGGTTGTTATAGGATATTGTAAAAGATTCCAGGGAATTTTCAAAGGATTTTAACGGATTTAATAAGATTTCGAAAGAGTTCAATAATGATTTAAAGGGATTTTAAAAGCCCTAAAGATATTTCAATGAATTTTCCAGGAATTCAGGAAATATCATACGATTTCATAGAATTTCACAGATTTTTCAAAGGATTTTATTGGATTTCAACGTATTGTGAAGATATGAAGTGATTTTATAATATTTGAAGGGGTATAAAAAGGAATTTCATAAGATTGAGGGAATCTTAAGAGAATTTCAAAGAATTAAAGTGTTTTAATTTTTTTTTATTTTAATGAGTATTCTTGAAGACGGTAGTATCCGCACAAATTCTGCCGAATGCTTGTTTTTCTGTATAGTGAAATTTAAAAACTGGCAACCTCCAAAACTGATAAAGTTCTAATTTAATGTCCGTAAAAATGTAATAATTCTAAAAAAGCATTACAAATCGATGCCTCCATTCAATATAAGTCTATGTGCTAACAACGCTCTGTATGAGACTATTATCTATGCTTATATACAGCGCGTAGTCTCATACACAGCGCTGTCAGCACATAGACTCATCGTAGGACTCATATTGAATGGAGGCGTCGAACCAAAGATATTATAAACGTAGATGCGGTACGGGGTGTTAGAGTGGGGGAACCATATATATAGGACATCACATTTGCTGCCATATCGAGGTGCTGCCCTCACCGTACTACCAAGTCGGGCGCTTGTTTTCTCGTTCATAGTAAAATGTGACGGTAAAGCAGTTGAAAGCTTTTTTAAGGTTAGAAAAGTATGAAATATATCTCTTTCTCTTCGTAAATATCCCACTTCGGAATATAATAATAAATAGCGCAATGTCTGCATTGTGAGAGTACTACTCTCAAAAAGATAATCATGTTTATATTTGTGTTATAATTTCTAATACGTTCATGTTTTTCTATGAGTCATATATGTATATGATTTTTTAAATCATCATTTTTTGTACTTTGAAGTTTAAGTTTTATTACTACACTGAACTTCTTTGAACTTTCAAATTTTGAAATTACTACACTGAACCGAAATTTAAGTGCATTTAGGAATATATGAAGAATTTTTGCAAATTTGCATCTTAAGACAGATTTTTTACATAGTGTTTTAAAAACATTTTAAAAAACGTCTTCTCGAAAATCGAATTTTTAATTTAAAAAAAAAACTAAGAAGGAAGTTCGAGATAAACCAGTGCTGAAAAAAATTTTCTTTAATAAATATTTTTTTTATTGAAATAATCAAATATTTGTACAAAAAAAAACTTTTTTAATATTTCAAGCGTTTAAAATTTACTGTTTGCATTTAAAAGAACAATGATTGAAAAAATATCTTTCTAGCTAAAAAATTTTTGATTGAAAATCTACATAGTATATATATTTTTTTTAATTATTAATTAATTAATTTATCAATTAATTATTATTAATCGTGGGTGTGGTGAGCCCACACTAGTAGTACTAGTAATAAATAATCCACCTAGAAATACTACCCCAATCAGGTAGTTGATCTTAAAAATATTAAAAAGAAACTTCGAGATAAATCAGTGCTGGTTTGAATCCTGCAATGTTTTCTGCAAAATTTTATTAGGTTAAAAAAAAAATTTAGGGAGAAAGTTTTGTTCCGTATGAGTCGCACGTGTTTTTGCATTAATTTGTTTATACCATTTTTGTAGAATTATTTTTGTTTCAAATTCATACATTAATTTAAAAAAAAAACTTCAAATAATAAACAAAAACTTCTTTGATGAAAATATTTTATCATCGTATTTTTAATAAATAAACAATATTTATTGAGAAACAATTTTTTAATTATTTAAATTCTGAAATTTTATAATAAATTATGGAATATTCTAGTTCGGATATTTTATAATCCGGCAATTTTGTTTCGGGAATTTTATTATCTAGGAATTTTTAAATTCGGTAATATTATAAGCTGCTTGGGAATTTTATTATTTTTGGAATTTTAGTATTAGGGAGTTCTACAGAGTCGATAGTTTTACTTTTTCGAGATATTTCAGTCATCACTAGAAGTACAGAAAAATTGCTGTAATTATAATTTAGACTCCTGGATCTTGTCAATTTTTTCTTACGGTTCACACTTTTTGTTATAAGCTATAGGTTGTCAAAAATAACAAATTCTGAGATTCAAAATTTCTGGAACGCGAAAAAGTTAAAAGTTTAAATTTGAACGTTGAAATGTGAAAATACTTTCTTACTTTAGTCGCGTCTTTTGAAAGCCGATCCTTTGCTTTCAGTTTTCTTTTCGAAATATATCTTGAATTTAACGCATTTTAACTTCAATGTTTTCAACTACATTTAGATTGAAATATGTATACAAGTGTTTTTTGTTCAAAATATATATTAATCAAAGTATTTGACTTATTTTTCACAATTGTAATTTATAACCTTTAAAATTGAATAATTGCAGGTTAAAAATGAAAAAGTAGACTAATTTCAAATGTATAGCGTTTATATTATATATTTTGAACCATGTAAACCTGTGAACTTTTTTTAAGCTTTTTAAAACATTTCTGAAAACTCTTTTGTATATAAGAAACAACATTCGTCCATCTAATAACTGTTTTAGAGTAGAAAGAAGCAAATTATAAAATCGGACTTTTTTATTTTGGTCGTAATTTATTAGTAAAAAGGAGTGCTATTTACTCTACAAAATAGCTACAAAAATCAGATTTTTACTGAAGAAATGGCTAAATATTTTTGTTTCGTATAAGGTCAAAAAATAAAGATTGTATGCACTTGGAATATCAAAAAGAAAGGTGTTTTTTATGCTATGATGTTCTTCAAAAGGCTAATCGCAAATTCAAAAATATTTAAAGCCTTAATAGTTGTACAAGAATTTTTAATTGAAACTTTTCGATCATTTTAGATTGAATCATTTTAATTGATTCAGTTACAAATTAAAATTACTTAAAGTTGCAGGATTAGAAACAAACGTCTTTTAATACTTGAATCATTATTTTAGAACGACTAAAACCGTATATCTTCTGATAAATTTGAAAGTAGGACTGTTGAAAATTAGGAGTGCTTGAAAGAACTGAACAAATGTTTAGTTTCAAAAGCTCTTCAAAAGGGTGCCTTTTCAAGATTGATTTATTTTCTAGTAATTTGGCTCCCCGACCAATTATTTTTCTCGTGAGAAAATAACACGGAATTTTTGTCAAAATTAAAAAATATATATTTAATATTCGCTCAAGGTCAATTTGTTGAAAGTGCTTCTTTAATAAATTGACTTTATTATTGTTTCTCATTTCTTTCTGTCATTCATGGATTGTGTTTTTCATAGAAAACATTTGAAATCTGTTTTTTCCCCGTTTATAGAATAATAACTAAAGGTCAATTTTATTACAACAATTTTATTAAAGAAAAATATTGTTTGTAAAAATAGTATAATTTTTACATATATTTCTTAAAATGAAAAATTACCAAGGAGATTTGTAGAAAACCTTTTGAGGAATGAAATGATTTCCCTGGAAGTTAGAACTGAAAAAATTAAAATTAAAAAAAAAAAATGAAAGCTGTGCTAAATTGAGCTTGACTCGTGACTTTTGAAAACTGAACTGTAGTTCTAGTATCAAAAATAGAACAGTAATTGATTTTACAAGACGATTCTGGATATGTTCAAAATTGTATACATAATTTACATATTTTAACGTTAAAATTTGAACTAATTAAATTCGCAGGCCTTAGTAGTTACACAAATGTAAAAATCCAACTGATTCTTCATAAACAATTTTAAATTTAAAAATCACTTAAAACTAATGGATTTATAAATAAACGCCTTTATTCAATTTCAAAGTCTTATTCAAGTATTGTTTCAGTATAAAGTATTCCATTTTAACTCATTAAATTGGACTTCCGTTTCCCGCGTGAAAGTGTGTGGCAGTGGTGAAATTTGGTGCTGAGTTTTTCTGATAATTGTGGTGAAATTGGAGGTGAGTGGATTGTGGATGTGTGTAGAGGGGTTCGTTTGTGAGGGATTGATTGAGAGATTAAAAGATTGACAAGGGGGTGAGGATATTTTTGGGAATCAAGACAGATTTGTGTGGAAGTTGAGGTTAGGTGGGTTTGAGGTTTGTGACAGGGTGGGAGGACCAGGTTGGTCGTAGCGTGTCGTAGCAGGGCAGGGTTGGGAGGGAGAAAGGCGAGGCAGGTAGACGCGACGGTAGATGGAGACAGAGAACGATAGAAGGCGGGATTGTTTGAATTGGATTCATGGCTAGCGGAGCGAACACTTGTAAGGAAAGCAGGGATTTGGATCAGGAAGTTTTTAGTACACCGAAAGGGGAGAACAAAGAAAGGAGGGCAAGGGGAAAATATCGTAAAACAGTAGAAAAGGATAGATTGAGGGCGAAAAGCGTGGGATCAATTGAGGCATTCTTTAAAAGGAAGAGAGAGGAGCGGGGTAGCAGTGAAGACAAGGAAGTTATAGGGGCAAGCTTGAAAAATCCAAAAATGGATGAGAAAAATAAGGAGACAGAAAGAGACAGAGCTGAGGATAAAGATCAGATCGAAAAGGAAAGATTGAAAGAAACGCGCAAAATTATGATAGAAGTAATGGGGATGTATGAAGAAAAACAGGAGAAAAGGGTGGAGGAAATAAGAAGAGAAATTAGACAGGAAATGGCCGAACTTACGAAAGAAATGAGGAAATGGGAAGAAATCAGGGAAAAGTTAGAGAAAAGAATGCAGATGTTGGAGCAAAGACTAGAAAAGAAGGAAGAGCCTAAGAAAAAGGTAGAGGAGTTGGAAAGTAGAATAACAAAAATTGAAAGCTCAAACCGTGAGTTTGGAGGTGGGGAGAGTGGGAAAAAGGAGAAGGAAAGGCTGAGAAAAATAGAGCAAAGGATAGAAAAAAAAGAGAGAGAAGAAAGAAAAAGAAACATAGTGATAAAGGGTCTAAGATTAGAGGGGAAGGAGCTGAGGGAAGGAGTGGAAGAAGTACTAAAAAGGATTGATGCCAAGGTAGAGATAGAGGAAGTGCGAAGTGTAGGAAGGGAAGAGCGAAGAGGGGAGAGAATGGCACTAGTAAAACTGAAGAAATGGGAAAATAAGAGGGAAGTGATGACAAAGAAGAGGATGTTATATGGAAGCTCGGAGAGAATAGAGGATGATTTGACATGGGTAGAAAGGAACATGCAGTATAGGTTAAGGAAAATAGCGGAAGAGGAAAGAAAAAAAGGAAGAAGAACATGGGTTAAGTATGGGAGAATACAGATAGAAGGTGTATGGTGGAATTGGGATGAGGACAGGGAAGATTTAGTAAAAAATGAGGTATCGGGAAACTAGGAGAGAAAGGAACAGGAAGTAAAGAAATAAGAAATAGTGAGAAACCAAAAGAGACAAGAAACGAAAGTAGGGAAGAATGGAGGATATGCTACTGGAATATAGCAGGCTTAGAAAGAATGTATAGGGAGTTTATGAGAAATTTGACACAATGGGATGTAGTTGTAATGATGGAGACGTGGCTAGATGAAAAGGGATGGGAAAGAGTAAGGGGAAGATTACCAAGAGGTTACAAATGGCAGGTTCAAAATGCAAAGAGGAAGAATAAAAAGGGCAGAGCAATGGGAGGAATGGTGATGGGAGTAAGGAACGAATGTATAACAGAGAATGATAAAAAAGAGTTGAAAGAACATAAAGAAGGATTAATAGTAGAAGAGATAAATATGGGAGGAGAGAGGTGGAAGATAGTGGGGGTTTATGTGAACGGTGATATGCAGGAAAAATCAGAGGATATGAGAGAACTGATGGAAGAAAATAACCATGAGAGTAGGCTAATAATAGGAGGTGACTTTAATGCGAGAACAGGAGATAGAGGAGGAAGGGAATGGGATGGAGAGCGAGGAAAAAAATCCAAAGACAAGATATTGAATGGGGAGGGAAAGAAGTTGTTGAAGAGCCTAGGGGAGATGGGATGGTTTATCCTAAACGGAAGTATAGAGGGGGATGAGGAAGGTGAATTTACACGTTCAGGAGGAGAGAGGGGAACGGTAATTGATTATGTGGTAGTGGACGACGAAGTAAGAGAGAAGGTTAAGAGACTAGAGATGGGCAACTACATAGATTCGGATCACTTTCCCATAATAGTGACGGTAGAGGGGGAAATGAGTAATAACAAAAACGCTAAAAAGGAAGCAAAAGTGAAAAGAGCAGGAAGAGGGGATTGGTAAATGGAAGGTAAAGAACAGTTTAAAGAAAAAGTCAGGAAGATCAAAATGGGGGAAGGAAATTTAAACGAGGAAATGGAAATAATGGTAGGAGAAATGAAAGAAGCATTAGAGTGCACAAGCAAAAAAAATGTTAGTGAAGGAGGGGATAGAAGTGGATGGGATGAAGATTGTAAACAGAAGAAGAAGGAAGTGAGAAAGGTATTAAGAAAATGGAGAAAAGGGACAAGTAGTGGAGAAGAATATAGGAGAAAAAAGAAGGAGTATACTGAGTTGTGTGATCAAAAAAAAGAGGAAGAAAATAAAAGGTTTGAAGAAGAAGCGGAGAAGGCTAGGACGGAAGAAGAGGTTTGGAAGGTGGTAAATAAAGAGAGAAGAAGAAGGAAAAGAGTAAACCAGGATATTGAGATGATAGAATGGAAAAAATATTTTATGGAATTACTAGGAGGGGTAGAGAGGAAAGTTAGGAAAGGAGGGAGAGATGGTAGGGAAACAGATGAGGAGGAGGACATTACAAGAGAGGAAATAGTCAAGGTATTAGGGATGATGAAAGATGGAAAGGCACCTGGTATAGATGAGATTCCAAATGACGTATGGAAATATGGGGGGACAGAATTAGAGGAATGGGCATGGATAATGTGCAATAGAGTATGGAGAGGAGAGGGGTGGCCAGAGTTATGGAAAGAAGGAGTAGTGATACCAATAGTCAAGAAAGGCACAGGAAAGGAGGCTAAAGATTATAGAGGAGTGACACTAATGCCAACACTGTATAAAGTATATGTGACTGTTTTATCGGAGAGGTTAAAAAAAGAAGTTGTGGAGAAAAAGATAGAGCCACCAAATCAGACAGGGTTTAGAAAAGGGATGGGGGTAATGGACAATATATATGTTCTGAACTACTTAGTAAATAAGACGATTAAAAGGGAGAAAGGGGCAATGATAGCAGTGTTCGTGGACTTGAAGGCGGCGTTTGACTCATTAGACCGAGGCGAGATAGAAAAAGTTATGGTGAAAAAGGGGATAAGAGAGGGATTAATAAAGAGAGTATCGGAAATTTTTAGAGAGACAAAAAGCAAGGTAAAGGTAGGAGAGCAAGTGGGAGATAGTTTCTGGTTGGTGAGAGGGGTAAGGCAAGGATGTCCTCTGAGCCCGCTTTTATTTAATATATTAATATCAGATTTGGAAGAAGAAATGAAGAGAAAAGGGTGGGGAGGAGTTAGGATAGGGAACGAAAAGATATATACACTGGCGTACGCAGACGATATAGTGTTGATGGCAGAAGATGAAGAAGGGATGGCGGGCTTAATTACCGGATTAGAGAAATACTTAGATGGAAAAAAGTTGAATTTAAATGTAGAAAAGACAAAGATAATGAGGTTTAGAAAAGGAGGGGGAAGAAAAAAAGAATGGACGGGAAGATGGAAGGGAAAAAAATTAGAAGAAGTAAAAGAGTTTAAGTATCTGGGATATACCTTGCAAGCAAATGCAGATCATAGAGCTCATATAAGAGAAAGGATAAAAAAGGCAGCAGGGGTAATGAAACAGATATGGGGAATAGGAAAAAGAAGATTTTAAAAAAAATTGGATAAGGAGAATGTGGTTATTCGATACGCTGGTATGGCTGGTATTAGGTTATGGAGCAGAGATATGGGGATGGAAAGAAAGGAAAGAGATTGAAAGTTTACAAGAAAGGTATATAAGGTGGACGCTAGGGGTAGACTGGAGGACACCGGGATATATGGTGAGAGAAGAAGCGCAAAGGGATAAATTAAGTACTAGAGCAGGAAAGAGGGCATGGAATTTTGAGACGAAGCTGAGAGGGGGAAAGGGAGGGGAGTTAGCGAGAAGGTGTTTGATGGAGGTAGAAGAAAGGAGAGGGAGGACGATTGAATTAACGAGATGGGAGGAAGAAAGGAGGGAGTTCTTTAAGGCTAGAGATATAAAAGACGGGACTGGAGTCAACTATGAAGAAGTGGAAAAAAGGGAGAGAGAAAGACAATTAATAGAAAGATGGGGGATGATTGAGGAATCAAAATATAATATATGGTATAAGATGATAAAAAAGGAAGGAGTACCGAAGTATTTAGAAAAGGGATGGGGAGAGAAAAGATGGACAAGAATAGCAAGATTTAGATTGAGAAACGAGGTAAGGGCAAGTATGTATTGGGAAAAGAAAGATAACAGGAAGTGCAGAATATGTGAATGGGAAGAGGAAACATGGGAGCATGTATGGGAAGGATGTAGGAGAGGAATGGAAGATAAAGGAACCTGGCAAGAGAATGTGGTAAAGATTCTAGGGGAGGATGGTTTGGGGGAAGAGTGGATGAAGGAGTTAGAGGATGCTAGGGGAGCAACTGAAAAAGAATGAAAGAGTGGATGCAAAAAATGGTAAAATGGAGGTACAAGAGAAGTGAAAGAAAAAGGAAACGGAAGTCGCTTAAATAAGAAGCGTAAAGATTGTAAGTAATGATTATGTAATAGCATAAGTAAATTAAGATGCGTTTGCGTTACCGCTCTCTATCTCTCGCTTTCGATCACTCGCTCACTCGTTCGCTAACACGTCCCAAATTGCGCTATCGTCGAAATTAGATTTAAGGCGTTCGATATAAGATTTTATGTAAATAGGTGTAAATAACTGTAAATAGTAAGGATAAGATTTTATAAAACATGTAGAAGGAAGTGTTGTAAGAAATGGAAGTCATGTAAACCCTTAGGGGACACATTATGAATAAAGAAGAACTCATTAAATTTGGAATTTTCAAATTAAAAAAAAAAACAGAACAATTTTCAATATTGAAAAATTCGCAATTGAATTGTCACAATTTCAGAATGGTAAATTTAAACTTTGAAAGTTACAATTACAATTTTTCTCATGTTTAAGCTTTTAATTTGAAGGTAAAAGTGTTGAATTTTGATTGGTAAATAACAGTTGAACAACGATTAATAATTTAGAAAAAATGCGAATAAGTTGGAGGTTGTTAAATGTTTCGAAAAAAAAATTAGAAGCTTCTCAAGAATTTTGAAACATTTCGAAACAAAGTTTGTTTTAATATTGTTGGGAATATTTTTAATGATTTTTTATTTCGAAAAAGTAAGTTTAAAAATATTTCAAAACATTTCAAAAGATTTACAAAATTGGAAAAAAATCTGGAAGCTTTTGAGGCAATTTGTTTTGCAGGATTTTACAACAAGTTTAGGAAACATGAATATCATTCTAAAATATATTTAAAAGTTCTGAAAAAATGTCAAAAATAATTTGAAAAGATTTCAAACAATTTAAAAGAAAATGGATACTTTTGATGATTTCGAAATTAAATTTCGACTTTTAATTTTGTAAAATTACATAATTTTAACAGAAGATATAAAAATATGGGGCGACTAAAAAAATTCCCAAAGGGATGACTGCAAAGTCCCGAGAAATGAAATCTCTGACACTATTAAATTGCCGAATGGGAAAATTTTCGAATAATGAAATTTCCGAAATTATAATATTGTGGAACAGTTTATAATATTACCGAATTGCAAAAATTTCCGACAGCAAATATCCAAAGCAAAAATTCCCGAATTATAGAATCCTCGAATTGAATCATGAAAAAAAAATTTTTCTCAATAAATATTATTTACTTATTAAAAATACAATAATAAAATATTTTTATTAAAGAAATGTTTAGATATTTGAATTTTTCAAAATTATTGCTTGAATTTACAAGAACAATAATTGCTTAAAAATTGTGTCGATAAATAATATCAAAATCACGTGCGCTTCAGAAGAAAAAAAAATTCTTCCTAAATTTTCTTCGAACTTAATAACATTTTTTAAATAAAATTTGCAGGATTCAATTCAGCGCCGACTTATATCGGAATTTATTTTATTTATTATTTGTTTTTAAATTGAAAATTTGATGTTTGAGAACTTTTTTCGTATTTTTAAAAATACTATGAACATTTTCAAACAACATTTTTAATCCATTTTTTTAATCATTATTGTTTTAAATTCAAACAATAATTTTTTTAAACTTAAAACATTTAAAAAGTTTCTTTGATAAAAGTATTTTTAATAAATAAATAATATATAATGAACAACAATTTTTTAAACTATTTAAATTCAGGAATTTTCTAGTTCGGATTTTTTATAATTCGGCAATTTTCTGCCAGGAATTTTATTATTCGTGAATTTTTTAATTCAGGAGTTTCATATTTCGGCACTTTTATTATTTGGGAATTTCGCAATTTGCGAATTTTACAGTGTCGGGAATTTTATTTTTCGGGACTTTTCAATCGCCTCGGAAAATTCTCGACAATTCTAATATTACCGAATTTGAAAATTCCTGACACAAAATTTCCGAATTATAAAAGAACCGAACTAGAAAATTCACCAATTTAACAATAAAAAAAGGGTTTGTTAAAAAATATTTTTTTAAGTAAAATAATCAAATATTTATATCAAAGAAAAACCTTTTTTAACGTTTAAACTTTAAAGTTTTTAAAAATTATTGTTTGAATTTAAAATAACAATAATTGAAAAAATATATTTCTGGATAAAGAATTTTGTTTGAAAATGTGCATTGTTTTTTTTTAAATATAAAAAAACGTTCTGAAAAATCAAATTATTAATTTATTTTTCTACAATTATTGTTATTTTAAATTCAAACAATAATTTGAATAAAATCAAACATTTAACAAAATTTCTGTGATAAAAATAGTTGATTATTGTATCTTAAATTTAAAAGATTCATAAAATTGTTTAAAAAAATATCGTAGATTTTGAGGCAATTTTTTTGCAGAATCTTACACAAATTTGACGAAAAAATGGGAATAATTTTAAAACATATTTGAAAGTTCTGAAAAAAGTTTAAAGATATAGTTTGAATAATATATATTATTTGTATTTTAAATTTTATACCATATAACGTACGTAAATATTTCGAGTAAGCTGTATCAATTATAATAGTTGAAATTTTTATTTTAAAATAGATTGTATGGATCATGATATTTTTTATGAATGCGCTATTGAAATTCTGTTCAACTAATTTAATGTTTTTTGCAAATGCGAAACCTAATCTGGCTTGGATGGAACTGTCGTCTCAAGTCTCAACCTCTATTTTCAATTTGAATGGTTATTGTCCGAGCTAAAGTTATCGACGAGTATGATGAAAGTTGCTTACAGCGCTCCAAGTGGCTGTTGGCAAACTATATCGATTGGTGCTAGCGACGGATGGTGGAGGTTCGAGGGGAACTAACAATTTTAGCCGGACGCGCCGCCTATATTTATCGCGGGTAACTAAGCCCGCACCGCATCTACGTTTATAATATCTTTGGTCGAACTGTACATTTGAAATTAGTTTTATCTGGTTAAAAAACCTAGCATCAGGGGCGGCGCAGCCAGCATGGATGCCATGGAGAACTCCAGACATGTAAATTTTCAACCATGGAAATTCCATACATGGAGAACTGGAAGGAAAGATAAACATAAAAATAATTTACTTTTGCTTCAAAAATAAATCTCTTGTCTGGACTAAGTACCTGACCTTCGATAAAGAATTTGAATTTCCAAGTTTGCATAGGTGTTTACCATGGACTTGTAAAATTTTGATGTTTATAGTCTTGAATTTATTGTCCTCGAGTTGTCGCTCAACAGAAGGTGCACGCCGACTCCGTCAGTGTGGTCATGGGATTTCCCCCTATGGTTAATGTTATTTCCACTCATTTCGGTTACTTTGAAAATATACCTGGGTCAGGAGTAGAGACACAATTAGGTCAGAGTCCTCAGTTTTAGATTGCATTTTGCACTGAGAACATCTCTTTTAAAATCAAAATGGTTGAGCGTAAACGAAGTGATTGTCAGGCACTAATGTTAGCAAAAGAGAAGAAGTTGAAGGAGGAAAAAGAGATTTAAAAAACGTGGCTTTTAGACATTTTTTTGCGTAAGAAAGATGATAGCTTTAGCTCTTGTTATAATAGTGAGAATAAAAATTGTGATTTTGAAAATGGGAGTGAAAAAAACTTATAAAAAGAAAGAAAAAAACATCTCAGGGACCTTACTTAAATTACGTAACGTTTTGTCACGATTTGTTACGACGGGGGGGAGCGAATCCTTCACTCATTTATGTAATTTTTGCAAATTCGCGAAAACTTTCTCCTGAAGATTATCTTTTTTGTTATAAATATTATTATTTGTTTGGAAATTTAACAATTTTCTTAAAAAGACATAATTTTTTTCAAATTAAACTGTTTTGTTAGAAATTTGACTTTTTGGGTTGAAAATTCAACTTCTTTCGTATAATATTAACCTTTTCTTTAAAATTCATATTTTGTTGCTGATAAGTCAACTGAAATATTTTTTGGATGAAAAATATTGTTTTTGAAAATTTGTCTTTTTAATTTGAAAGTTCAACCTTTTTTTTAGTAGAAATATTGCATCTTTTTTGGATCAAAATGCAACTGTTTGGTTGAAAATTTAACAATCTTGTTAAAAAGTCATACTTTTTAGTTAAAAATTTGACTATTTAGCAGAAAATTAACTTATAAATTACTATTCTTATTTTGGTGTTGGAAAGTGAACTGGAATCTTCTTTGGACTCAAATTTAACTATTTTTCTGAATTTTTTTTTTTTTACTTTATCTGTTTCAAAAGAAATATTTCATCTTTCTTGAATAACAAATGCAACTGTTCGGTTGAAAATTTAAGTCTTTTTTGAAGACTTGTCTTTCTGATTTTAAAATTCACCTGCTTTGGCAGAAATTACATCTTTCTCGGATAAAAATGCAACTGTTTGGTTTAAAATTCAACAATTCTGTTAAAAAGTCATACTTTTTGGTTCAAAATTCTGCTGTTTTGTTGAAAAATTCACTATTATGTAGGAAATTCACTTTTTGGTTAAATTTAATATTTTGGTGTTAAAAAGAGAACTGAAAACTTTTCTGGATGAAAATTCAACTATTTTAAAAAAAATTGTTTTAAATTAAAAATGTATCTGTTTTAGTGCAAATTTCATCTTTCTTGGATAAAAATTGAACTATTTGGTAGAGAATTCAACTATTTAGTTAAAAATTCATCCCTTTTGGTTGAAAAAATTCGTCTTTTTGGATGAAAATTTCAATTTTCTTCGTAGAAACTAATTTTTTGTTAAAAAATTCATATTTTGACCTTGAAAAGTCAACTGGAATCTTTCCTGTATGAAAATTCACCTAATTTTTCAAAATTTGTTTTCTTTTTAAATGAAAATTCATCTGTTTTAAGAGAAATTTCGTCTTTTTTGGATATTTGGTAGAGAATTGAACAATTTTGTTAAAAAGTCATCCTTTTTGGGGAAATTTTTTTTTGATTGAAAATTCATTTTTTTTCGTAGAAACTTATTTCTTGGTTAAAATATCATATTTTGATTGTGAAAAGTCAACCAAAATCTTTTTTAACAGAAAATTCAACTATTTTTTTTAATTTATCTTTTTGATTTATAAATTCATCCGCTTTCGTAGAAATGTATTTTTTTAAATAAAAATGCATATTTTTGGTTGAAAATTATTCTTCCTTGCTTGAGTGTTCAACTATTTTATTTGAAAGATATAGTTGAATCACTTTGTGAAATCTTTTTTTTTTAAGAGTTATATTTTTAGTTGAAAATTCATTCATTTAAATCAAATTAAAAAAGCATTTATTTGCAGGAATGATGTACGAAGAAGAAACTTCTCGTTAAAATAGACAAAAACTGAAGAACATTCCCCCACCCCCCTCCCAACCCCTTTACAAACTCCAGACATGCAAAATATTAGCTGCGCCAGCCCTGTCTAGCATGACAAAATAAACATTAAAAAATGAGTAACGTTCCTGATTAAGCATTTAAAAATTAAGAAAATTCGAAACAAATGCTTGCGAATTTAAACTTTTGAATGTAAACAACTTTTGTTTCAAGGTTTCAAAATTAAATTTTTTAAGAATCGCGCATTCAAAATTGAAATTTTTAATTGAAATTACATCAATTTTGAAAATGATGAAAATTATTAAGAGCTATCATTCAGTGAAAACATTTTGACTTTTCAAATATTTCATTTTTCGTTTTTTGTAAACGTTGCGAACTTCCTACTCATTCATATCACGTAGTATAAAATGACATTCATAGTGATTGGATAGATTTTATTATTAAAAAAATTGAATTTCTGGACCAAAAAAAAAAAAAAAACACAAAGTTTAATTATTCTTAAAACGTTGAAAATATATGGTTTCTAATTGTAAGCTTCAAAAATAATTAATCCAAGGCTAATGGAACCGTTAAAAATTGAAAAGTTCCAAACTTAGTTTAAAATTGAAGTATTCTAAAATTAGGTTCGTGAAACTAAATCGTTAAAAATGAATAATTTTCAAATTATACATCACGCTTCTTAAAATCTAAACTACATACAAAAGAAATAACTTGAAAATCAAATATAAAGCATTTTCATGCATGCGGATCAACTTCATATTACATACTAAAAGCATAAATGACGTATTCTATAGTAAAGTGTTAAATCGACAATTGGACCATTTTAATGAATGAATTTGAAGATTATTATAAATAATCTATCGCAATCATTTAAGTATCAATAATTGTTATCATTTTTCTCCTGTTTCCCGCGAAAAAGAAAAAAGTGAAAGTAATTCAAAAAATTCAGGGAGGGAGTCGCCGGTTATTCGCATCGGGTTCGTTCAGGTTTCTCACCGAGTGCACTCGGAACCGTTCAGCGTTGCTGGGTGAGTGGGCGGATCGACCCCAGTGAACCGTTCAGAAATCACCAGGGGTACGTTCAAGGCGACCACCCGTGTGAAGCAGAAAAGGGGGCGGAGTTTAGGAAAGTGTAGTGGAAGGTGTTGTTACACTGAACGGCACAAGGAAAGTTTGGCGCCAAGTGTGAATTGTGAAAGCGTGAATTAGAGGTTATGTGCGATTTTGTCATTAATATTGAAATGGAAGAGCAGAAGAAGAAAGTTGTAATTGCTGCCATCGTATCAAGGCAATTATTTTTGTTAATCTAATTAATGAAATATATGTGTGCAGGATACAAAAGAAGTGAAAAAAGTTTGAAAGTTAGGTTAAACTGCTGTAAAGAGTGAAATTGACCTGTATTATCAAAAGTATAAAATTAAAAGATTTAAACAATTTAATTAAATACATTTTACGGCAAATTTTTAATTATAGCTTGAGTAAACACTTCAGGTAAAGTTATACGTAACCGGATAATTTAGTTTCGCCTATAGACGAAATTTGGCGTCCATACAATCAGATGTTTACACACTTCGTTGCAAAAATGATTAAAAATAATATGTGCATTATACCTCCTTCTATGAAAAATGTCAACAATAGTTATTTTTAATGTATAAAGTACTTTTATAAAAAAATAATAATAATTCACCCTAACCTACAATTAGAATTCAACTTATGTCCGATTTACTTTCCTTCTTGATCGCTGAAAATACCCATCCGGAGACAACATATTCCTTCCGTGAGGATCGAGTATCCAACAATGTAGAATTATTTTACGCTATCCTATTTCCGCCGAATTCCGCCATTACACGCCTTCACCTACCTAATTTTAGCGGATGAAAAAGTTACTCCACGGGTAACCCCCACTCTTTCCTCTGATGAGTCTTGAACGATTCACCAGAGTGAAGCGAGTGTCCCCCCAGCGTCGCTGAACGGCTTTAGGTGCACCCGTGTGCATAGGATTGTAAAGTTTCATGAAACTTTGACCACATGAAAAGTTTCATGAAACTTTGGAAACGTTTCAATGTTTCCAAAGTTTCAAACATTAGGGCGGGAAAATTGAAAATCTGAAAAAATACTATTATGTATTGCATATAAATATTTAATAGTATCCTTTGTGTTTCAAAGCACAATGTTTCAACTAATTTAAATAAATAAATCATGTGTTAATTGTTAATAACATGTAATTTTTTAAATATGTCATTTAAAAAATTTGACAATTGATTTCAATAAAATGAAAACAAATTTTGTGCTTAATACATATTTAATTTTTTAGAGTATTTCATTTTTAAAACCATTTTATTAAAAATGTAGAAATTTCGAATGGAAATTAATAAAATAACATTCTGCTATTTCATTAAACCATTCGGCTTATTTTTATAAATTGTTCTCTATCAAAAACATGTTTTAATTTTTATCAGTGCTATATCTCTCAATATCCTAAATAAATATTTAATATAGAAATACCTATTTGCATAAGGGAGCCTTCACATATTACGTAACGTTATTTTCGACCTTTTTAACCCTCTCCCCCCATGTAAAAGACCGTAACATTTCTTTCTGACCC
>CAKNXH010056300.1:50828-65852 GCA_932178445.1 Andricus quercusramuli
ATGAAGTATTGTCTAGAAATAAATAAAACAATATTTTGATCGAACACTGCATGCTTTTCAAATATTTTTTTAGTCATAAAAAAATATTGAAATTGTTGACAAAAAAATAAGTATTATCAGTTTGCTTTTAATTTTATATAAATATAATTCTTATAAGATTATTTAAAAAATTAAAAAAGATTTGTGAATAATTCAAATGTGTCAAAAAAGAATGTGAAAGATTTTAAAGGCATTTTTAAATTTATTTTAGAAGTATTTTCGAAAGATATTTAGGACTTTTAAAAGTTTCGAAAAAATCAAAAACTATTTGATAAATTTTCGGAAATGTTTAGAAGTTTTGAAATATTTTTATTGTATTCGAAATCTCTTAAATTCTTTAAAATATTTTCAACTGGCTCGAATTTTTCTTATAAGTTTGAAAAATATTTGTTTATTCTCTTGAATCCTTTCAATATTCTTTTAAACCTTCAAAATTTTTTGTTTGAAATCTTCAAAAATCTACACTATTCTTCGAAATTTTAGGATAGAGTTTGAAATGTTTTAAAATCTTTCAAATTTTTCGGAAGTTTTTTTTCAAAATAAAAAATCATCTAAAATTTCCCCAAAAATCTTTAAAAAATTCTTTTGCTTAATCATTTCAGAATTTTTGAGCCTTCTAATGTTTTGAAATTATTCAATTTTTTTCTAAATTTCTTTTAAATTCTGCAAAATAAAAAAAATTGTCTTCAAACCTTTCAAATTCTTCTTTGACAATTTCATAAATATTTTAAAATGTTTTGAAATCCTTCTAAATATTCTCTCCAAATTTATTTTTCAAAATGAAAAATTATTTTAATTTTTCTTATAGACCTAATGAATTTTTTTCGTTTTCTTGAAACCTTACACAATTCTTAAAATATCTTAATAAGTTGTAATTCTTTTTGGATCGGTCCAAAACTTCTAAATATCACTTAAACTTACTCAGATTTTTTTTAAATGATCTAATATGGCAAAATTGTAAACATTTTCTTCATAATCTTTTACACTCTTTTTAAAAATATCAGAAAAATATAAAATATTGAAAATATTGAAAATATCAGCAATATTTTGTAATGTTTTTCAATTTTCCCTTAGAATTCATTAAAAGAATAATTTAAAATTTTCCCATGAATCTTAAGAACATTTTTTTCATTCTCTTGACACCCTGCCAAATTCAGTTTACCTTAAAATTGTTTAAATCCTGGAAAATAAAAATTGTCTTAAAGTCTTCCATATTATTTTTTCATGCTTTTGAGAATCTTCCGTACTTGAAACTTTTCTTTGAAAATAAAACTGAAACCATTTAAAATTTTTCCAGAAATTAAAAAAAAAATAATCTCAAATCTTCCAAAATTATTAAGAAGCTTCTAATTTTTTTTTTAATTCTTCGAAATAAGTTTTTGCCCATAATTTCATTTTTCTTATCTCTTTAAAAATGTAAAAAAGTTCACAAATTATAGTGCGGTATAGCAAAATGTTGAGAACAGAATTATTTCCCAATACTAAACAATTATTTACAATTTAAATTTTCTCGTTTTCGACCACAATGTGATCGATATTTTCGAGATTATTTAGTAACATTGCTCTTTTTCACCCTATGAAAGTTTGAATCCACTTTGAACTTTTGGTTCCGTTTTCCGTTAACTGTGTTAAATGACATAACCTCAACCTGACATGAGTGCGCAAGCGCATACGTGCTTGTGAAACTTTCAAACGTTTCAGAAACTTTGGTCCCATGAAACGTTTCATTGTTTCAATGAAACGTTTCATAGACTCACAACCCTAATTGGCGGGAAGAATTAGCGGGAAGTTGGAAAATTGGGCATATTTGAAATGAAATTTGTATAAAACCAGTGGTAAAAAGCAGAGTGAATTGTGAAGAGTGTATAAATAAGTATGCGGATATCGATTTCGAGCTCGGAAAACACCTCGTGATTTTGTGAGAAGACCAAAATCCCATAGTAGCAAATCCTATTATTCTAACTGGCGTTTCCCTTGGGCCTCGAACTTTCATTGAAATTTCCATCACAATTCAAAATTCTACCTCATAATCACTATCTTCATCATCATTTTCTAAGATAGTTGTAAACATCATCGTTTGCAACAGTCATTCGTTTAATGCAATTATGGTACATTTATACCTCTGTCCTTCTGACCGGTGCAGGCAGGAGAGTCATAAGAGTAAAAGTGATAGAGAGTACTGTTTGTCCAACTTTCCGCTCTCTATCTCTTTTACTCTCATGGACTTTCTGCCCGCACCGGTCAGACGGACCATTACAGCAACAATATTTTTCTTTCGCTGCCTCTCTATTATCATATAATAAAGGGGCACGAAACATATTATGTTGTTATATGTGAACATAAGATGACAATATTTATATTCGCGCCAAAGCCTTTCACTCGCACCCGTTCAAAGAACAGGACACTTCGTAGATCACTTTCGTAAACCATGCCCCTTTCAGGGTGCCGTCCCATGGCAGCGCAAAACTCGGCGTAACGCGCAAAACGTCAAAGCAGTAGCTAGTGACTTCTAGCGACAAAAATATTGTGACGAATGTAGCCGCCTTTATATTTTGACAGAATTTTGCGTTGTGCGCAACGCAAAGCATCAAATATTTCCTCTATGTCCCATGATGGCGCAAAACTTAGCACCGCATTTTCATAGCGAATGAAAAATACACTCCCAGCAGCTCTCAGGGAAAGTACGTGCCGCCATTGGTTATTCCATTGTATTGCTAATATAGATTGCTGTTTGGCGCTCTCATGGGACAGTAGAGAAAATATTTGATGCTTTGCGTCGCGCACAACGCAAAACCGACAAAAGAAAATTCTGTCAAAACGCCGATTATTTGCAAATGTTGTGAAAAGAGTGAGCGCGCAGACATTTTCTGTAACTTTGTTTATATTTTAATAATAGGACTCGACAGTGACGACAATATTGAAATATTGTTGGTTATGTTACAAGTTGGCAGACAATAATGAACAATAAGGACGATGGGAATGCAAAATAACGCAATCATAAAGGTGGCTACATTCGTCACAAGATTTTTGTCGCTAGAAGTCACTAGCTAGTGATTTGACGTTTTGCGCGTTACGCCGAGTTTTGCGCTGCCATGGGACGGCACCCTCACATGTTCACCCGACGAGTGCACTCGGTGAGAAACCTGAACGCTACCATGCAGATTCGTGCATGGAGCCAACTCATTTTTGTGGCCAGGTGAATGCGTAGAGGGAAGATAGGTATAGAGGCGACAATGCCCACCAAGCTTAGAAGATGTAAATAATCTTCAATAAATGCTCACATATTGTAATAATAATGACTATTGTAATTAATCATTTTAAAGAAAGAATTATTCGTCTGGGCGAATCAAACAATTTCAAATGGGTTCGTTTTAAAAAAAAAGTTCTTTTTTTTCAATTTTAACTTGAAATATCAAAATACAAAGTTTCAAATGAAAAACGTATCGGTGGATATTTCCATTCACGAAAATATTAGAAGAAAGTTAATAGCCAGAATATATATCGTAAAGACCAGTCCAGGTATAAGGGTTCTAAATTTTTTGCAGTTTGACTCATGTACACGGCACACTCTCTTCACCTACCCCACTCACACACGTTAAGCGTAAAAGCACTGGTCCGTGGCACTAGCGCCTCCGCGTTGCTGGTTCCCTAACTAAGCCTTCCCCTGCCATCTCGCTCCCCTTAGCGTGCTTCAAGCTGCCCATTGCATTGTCGCCTCTTATACCTATCTTCCCTCTACGGTGAATGTATGTATGCATACCATTAAGCCATTTCCCTTTCGGGGTAGGCGTGACACTACCCGATTCGGGTAGTGTTTCTAGGTGGATAGTTTCTTGCAACTTTCCATATGTAGAAAATATCTGCAAAAAATACCTGTTGCTTTTTTTTGGTATCTTGCATCTTGTATTACAATTTACATGAAGTCGCTAAATTCACCTTGGAATTCACTTGAAGTCAGTGTACACTGTACACTAGGGTGGTCCAAAAATGCATTGGAAATTTTGTTGTGTTGAATTTTTATGGGGACACCCCAAAAATTTGTTCGAATCTACACAAAAATAAATCCATTTTTTTTTTAACAAAAAAATAATATTTAGAGGTGCCGCAAGCCCCGTGAAGTTTAACACGTATTTCCCATAAGAAAAAAAGAATTTTATGTAAACCTTATTCAGAATCCTCAATATTATCTCAATCGAGTTGAAACTCAACATTTCGCTTCACAATTAACCGTAGAATCAGTGGTGTAGTCGAGGCCTAGCGGCGCTAGGCCACCTTTTTTCCTCAGTTGAGCTATTTAAATTATTTTTTAAAAATTATTATACCATTAAGGCCATGTAACGAGAGGGTCACGTGACCAAGCTAGTCCTCAAATTTGCAATGTAAACTTACGTCCAAAAGAAATAAGATATCGCGCTCAAAGTTTGGGAAATGAAAGAGGAGACAATAATGTTTACGGCTCTGGTCTTTTCTGGTGGAAGTTTTGAAAAAAAAAATTCCGAATAAAATAAAACTGGAAGCTATATCGATACTTTCCCATGTCAACTTACGTCCGCACGGAAGAAGATATCGTACTGAAAATTTAGCACGCTAAGTAGAAGGCTCGAAGGAAGGCGGCTCTGGTCCTAAATATTTGGAATTGTGAAAAAAGTTTTGTACTAATTTGGAGAAATACCGACCGTGCTCCAGAACACTACAAGAAGTTTTCCATTTTGTGCGTGTCTGAAATACGTATCAGCTGTTTCAGAGCAGCACTATCGCAGCAAGCAACTTCGCACTTCCACGGGTCTGTGGGTAAAACAGATTGCATGATACTGAAGCGGAAATGCATCGGTCAATATTTATAATTTTCATAAATAAACTTTTTTCTTCCCTCAACTCTGTGCCTTGCCACAAATGGTCATTTACTATTTTTTAATATTTTCGGAAAATTTTTCCGCGATATTCAAACTTTTATTTTTAAATATGGGTGAAAAATATTTATCTCAGGACTGACTCGATCAGCTGTTATACTCATTGCATGGCCTTAAACCATATCCCTTTCGGGGTAAACCATAACTCATTTGGTTCTAGTCCTGTTATGCCACTAAGGATGGAGTAGGTATTTATAGGAAAGGGAGAAGAATGTATAGGGGAGTAGATAGAATATGAAAATTACCATGATTGACAATGATGCTAATAGTTCCTGTTGCTTTGATTTTCTAATTTTGCAGTATTGTATATTAAAATTCAAATATTCAAAATGTCAGGTCAATTTATAAATGAATGTTTCAAAATTTCATATTAAACGCTTTCATAGTTAGCTTCGAATACAATAATTTTGGATGTAAATATAAAGTAATTTAAAATTAAAAAGCTCAAAATGTCTGATTTTTATTTGAAGATTTAAACAAATAAATCAGGGATGGCCAACGAGAGGTTCTGACGTTTCTCCTTTCCTCCCGTTTCTTCCCCTTCTCCGAGCGCCTTATCGAGAGTTCTCGTCTCATTTCGTTATACTCAAGCCTTGAGTACACAATGTTAACGCAGCTGTTCGCTTTCGGCGTCTTACGGGGCCGTTCGGCTTCGTCCGCCCAGCAGCCGAGGAGACTCGACCCCTCTGCACACCGCGCTCGCCACATAATCCGAACGAAGGTGGTAAGAGAGGGGATCACGAACTGACAGATTTTGACTCTTTTGCTCTCGCGTTGGACATCCCTGATTAATAAATCATTTCAAATTAAAAAGTATGCGATTGATAAAGTTGAAGAATAAGAGAAGTTTTTTCTGAAAGGAGTGTTAAAAATAAAACGATATAAAAATAAAAAATTGTGTTTAAAGTCAAAATAGATAAAAATTAAACTCACTGAAATTGATATCTCAGCAATTGAATAATTTTGCTGATCTTACGTGGATGCAATTTTAGAGTTCTGAATTTTCATGTTGAATGCTAAATTTTCAATTTTACAATTTCATAATTTTCAGTTTTGCAATTAAAATTGAATTGGTTGAATTTTGGAAAGTATAATAATTAACAGTTTAAAAATTAGTAATTTTCAAGTGATTTAAATTTACTCAAAATATTTAAAATTTCAAAGGACTTGAGTGTAAAAAAGTTTTAATATTACAATTTTTGGTGACTAACATTTTTCCAGTTTTAAATGAAGTTTGCGTTCGTTTAAGTTTCAGCGCATGGAGCAGAAATTTTTTTATTCTCAATGCTTCCCATTAAAAATTAATATTTATCTTAAACGTTTTTTTAGAATAATTCAATTCATTTTTTGATTTTAGAAAATTTTGTCCAATCAGCTTTAATATTCAATTTTAATTTTCTTATATAATAACAATTAAAAATTTCAGAACCTTTGATTTTGAAAGATTCAATTTAGTTTTCAAATTGTTTTCAAATTTTTTTCAAATCGTCAAATAATTACCGCTTAGAATTCAAAATCATTCAAATATAAAGTTTCGATTTTAAATTATTTAATTTTGAACGCATTAAATTAAAAATGACACAGATTCAATTCCTTTGATTTTTAAATAATCCAATTTCCACACTTCGAATCTTAAAATATTCAATTTTTAACTTTTTTGAAATTGTCCTATTTTCAAATTTTTTTTCTAAAATCATTCAGTTTCGTGATTGTTCAATTAAAAATAAAATTGTTTCATTTTTAGCGCTTTAAATTAGAAATTATACAATTCAACTCTTTTTTTTTCTAATTAAATTGTGCAAAATCGTCCTACATATATTTTTTTTTAAATTTCAAACTTTTCCAATTCCAAATTAGAAATTAATAATCATTGTTCTAAAAATGTTAAGAAAATATCAAAAACTTGGGTTAATAATGGATTTTTATATTGTTTATATTTTTAATTTATTATTTTTAATGTTGGGACATAAAAATCTAGAGACGTGAACGCGAATACACGTTATAATAAAACGTGTGTCTGTATTTTCCTTTGTGGGCACTTGTGGGCACCTTGTAGGCTATATGCTCTGATATATACACACTGTGTGGGGGGGGGGGGGAATATGTAGCCGCGTTTTAATCGAATCATAAAAGTCGTATCAACTTTCTTGACAATACCTCTTTGCAATCCTGGAGAAGGGGGGGGCGGGGCAGCGCTGGGCCACCTACATTTTTAGGACTACACCGCTGCGTAGAATACGAATAAAATATCACTTTTTAAATATCAATACCGTAAGTCTGTTTGATAGAGTCCCAAAGAAACCCCATAAGTGAACAAATGGATTTTGCGAGTTTTTCGCGCTAATTATGACTTTTTTTGTGGTTTCTTCAATGAACATTGTTTCTGGCACACGAAAGACCACTTCATACTGATAATTAGATGTTCACATAAATTGTTTAAACAATTTATTATTGTTTTTAGCAATTTTATCATAGAGTGGTGGTAGAAAGACGCGGTTTTTTCAAAAATTTCCCACATGTTGTCCAATTTTCAATTAAAGGAAAGTGATAGTTCATCAATGTTAACAGAGGTGATTGTTTAAACAATTTATTAATAATGTTAATAATATTCTCTTAGAAAAATGCTAAAAAATTGCAGTTAAAAAGAATTGACTTTTAGTCAAATTTTCAATTGAGATAAGTTAAATAATTAAGTAGAGACAAGAAAATTAATTGTTTAAACAATTTGTTATTACTATTATTAATATTATATTTGAATAATGCTAGAAAAATGCGTTTTTTTCTGAAATTTCTGGCTTTTTGTCCATTTTTAAATTGGAGTGAAGTAATAATGAATTCAAGTTAACAAAATAGTTGTTTAAACAATTTATTATCATTGTTAATAATATTCTCTTTGCTTAATTGGTAGAATGTTGCGATTTTTTCTAAAATTTACAACTGTTTATCTATTTTTCATTAAGCGTGACTTCATAATTAATTAGATCAACAAAAATAATCGTTTAAACAAATTATTATTGTTTATAACTATCTTCATCTATATCAATGCCTGATACTTTAGGTTTTTCAGCAATTTTTACCTCTCTGTCCTTTTTTGTCTTAGTGAGGCAATAATTAATTAAAGTTAACAAAAATGTTGTTTAAACAATTTAATATTGTTTATAACTATCTTTTCTTAGATAAGTGCTAGAAAGAGGCGGTTCTTCTATAATCTTTAACTTTGCATCGCCTTTTTGTTTATTCAAATATAATATTAATAATAGTAATAATAAATTGTTTAAACAATTGGTTTTCTTGACTCTGGTTAATTATTTAACTTATGTCAATTGAAAATTTGACTAGGAGTGAATTTTGTTTAAACTGCAATTTGGTAGCATTTTTCTAAGAGAATATTATTAACATCAATAATAAATTGTTTGAACAATCACTCCTGTTAATATTGATAAACTATCACTTTCCTCTAATTGAAAATTGGACAACAAGTGGGGTAATTTGTGAAAAACCCGCGTCTTTTTAACTCCATTCTACACTAAAAAAAAGTTCTAGTTAAAGTTACTAGACGCGTCAGGTTGAAAAATTTCTAGTTACTTCACGGAGAAAAATGGAATTCGAAAAATAGGAACTGATTCCTGTATTTTGAGCAAATCGGATCCAGGATGAATTTTGCTAGAAGAGTACTTACTGTACGCCCAGCGCTCTATCCAGAAAGAGAGTGTTTCGTACACTGGTATCCTACAGTGGCTGCCTACAGTTTAGGAATCAGGCCCGACTCAGTCGGGAAAGAGGCTCGAAATATTCATCGTGGATCCCGATTCCTAAATTACAGTTCTCAGTCCTGAATTTCTGAACACGATCCAAAATTTTTGAGATTCACTTTTAAATTTTTAGTTTTCAAAACTTGTTCCTAAATCCGCATTTTTCTCCGTGTTTAATAAGAAATTATGGTTAATATGACTATAAAATTCTATTTAATTAACTCTGGTTGATTTTTTCTGGTTAAAACTAATCTGGTTAAAATTTCTGGTATCAGAAGTGACGCGATCTTGTGTCGGTTTTCAGAAATCTGTCTTTTGTTTCATGTCGTGTTGTTGGTTGTGTCAAGTGACGCTTTTTCGCAAATGCCCAATTCTCGAACAATCGCAATTTTTAATTGTATTTTCAGCTGTATAAGTATAACTAATTATAGTGAACCGTGAATTTAGTTGTGTTATAAGAAAAAACTGCGCGTTATCTGTATAAACACCTGTGGTACAGGGATACTTGAATACTTCCGAACCAAGCATATATTTTTTGTGTGTCTTTGAAAAATATTCTATAAAATATTAACATTGTAGACAATAAATAAATAAAGTGAATGTTCGAGAATTTTGGTATTGACCAAGTGATCTAAGTGCATATTATGTAAATTCCCAAACAAAATAGTCTCAACGAAAAGTTTCAGAAACATAAATGCATCAACAATATGCTGCTTTTGCTACGAGTGTTGCACCTATCGTCGTTTATTAATATATCCACACATAGATTATATAGAGAGACAAAATTTTCGCGAAGCGGAAAATAGTTCCTGCACTCTGTTATCGGAAACTTTTGTTCCATTATTTTCTTTGGGATGCAGTCCATGTAATTTCAGAGGGGGTTAGGAAGAGTCCATGAAGGTATCAAAGAATCGAAATTCGATACTCGATAATTATCTATGGGTACCAGAATATCTGGTTGAGCTTACCAGAATATCTGGTTAAGTTTACCAGAATATATGGTTATGTTGACCAGAACGTTGTATTCCTAAGCTACCAGAAAACTGTCTAGTAAAGATTTCTGGTTAGCCTTACCAGAAATTCTGTTTGAATTTACCCGAATTTCTGGTGGTAACATTAACCAGAAAATTGCCAACCAGAAACTTCTGATACTTTTAACCAGAATTTATAGTAGGGGCATGCACATTCTATTCTAGTTGAATTATCCAGAATTCTAGTTGGTTCAACCAGAATTTTTTTTGAGTGTATGAGAAAATTGCTAAAAACAATAATAAATTGTTTAAAAAATGTATGTGAACATTTAATTATCAGTATGAAATGGTCTTTTATGTGCCAGAAAGAATTTTCACTGAAAAAACCGCAAAAAAATTCATAATTACCGCGAAAAAATCACAAAACTCATTTTTTCACTTATGGGGTTTCTTTGGGACCCTACAAAACAGACTTATGGTGTTGGTATTTGAACAGTGAAATTTTATTCGTATTCTATGGCTAATTGTAAAGAGAAATATTGAATTTCAACTCGATTGAGATAATATTGAGGATTCTGAATAAGATTTATGAAAACATCTTTTTTTCTTATGGGAAATACATGTTGAACTTCATAGGATTTATTTTTTTGTGGATTCTAATCAATTTCTGGGGTGTGCCCATAAAAATTCGAAAACAAATTTTTTGACCACCCTAGTGTACACTCCGTCACGCATAAAAGTAATAGGGACCCCTTTATTTATATTTATAAAACAGAAACGTTCTTACCGAGACTAATTCAATTTCAATTGTAAAATTGAAACGCACTGCCGGCGCCGGCAACAAACAACCTTGCCAGAGACGGCAAGGAAGCTGTTTGCCTGCTGTTTTTCACTAAAAGCGAAATACAAAATAAACGAGAATTACGTATATAGTCATGCAAATACCTGAAAATATAATTTTCAAGATAAAAACTGATAAAAATCATGTTTTTAGAAAGAAAAATAATATTTTAGCATTCTTTTCATGAAAATAAGGTGAGCGTAGACCAAGTATTTTCGTTGTGAATAGGAACTTCGTTAAACATAACCGATTATTTATTTAAACTACGAAAATTGCTCATAATGTGAATGAAAAATGATCGATTTTATTATTTGATTGAATAGATTCTGAAAAATAAAAAGTATCAATAAACACCTATGATAAGAAATTATTTTTTTACGAAAATATTTTTAAAAATGAAGCTTCGTCCCATTCTAGTGTCATGTTTGACCCTCGGTATCGGCCATCTTGCTCTTGCTAGTTGACGTCACAGCCTAAAACACTTAATATTAATTTTGAATCGCGCATGGCAAATAATCGATATTTCGTTTGAATTACAAGAATTGTGTATAATATATATGAAACATTATTTCTGTGCAACCAGTCACAGGGGTGCCTTCCCGTATCCGCGGGTCGTTAATTGTAATTCTTGAGTCGCAAGTCGACGGTAAATTGTGATAGAGAACGTTACATCCAAGTCGTTAAAAGCCAGAAACTAACAAAATAACTAAAAGTTACAAGGGCCTTCTGTAAGCTTTAAATATGCTTTTTATCAGTATCGATATAGTGTTTACACTTTGTGAAAACACGTATTTTTTCAAGTTTTAACCATGAAAACTATATTTGCAGGTATTTTCATGTCCATGTTCTTCATCAACGTATTGAAATACATCAGTATACGAGGTTTTAAAAAATGTCGTAAACATAAGAATTTATTTTTAAAAACGCGTTTTTTTTAAAGTTTGACCTTGAAAATTCTTTTTTTTTTTTAATTTTCATGGCCATATTCATAATCAGTGAATGAAAAATACATCGCTACACGCTTTTCGGAACTTCACATCCGGGAGGAAAAAAACAGCCGGCAACGAGCAACCTTGCCGGCGCCCGCGCCGGTAAACAAGTTCCTTGCCGGTGCCGGCAAGCTTGTTCGTTGCCGGCGCCAGGCAAAGAAATAGTTAATATGTGAAATTGTTACATATAAAGAGAGAGGGCATCAATGAAATCAATTTTGAATGAGACCTTTAGAGAGATAACAAAGCCTTTGATACTTTTATCGAATTTATATATGAAACACTGGAACTTAATGTTAATTCAATTTTTCAGTTAATTGGAAATTGAAAAAAGTATTAAAGTACAAAAATGATTTTGAAATATTAAGGATTGACACCTAAACCGAAAATTGAAAGTTAAATTTTCATCAAAAAATTAAAAAATGAAAAATAATGTAAATAACAGTACGATAAGAAATTTCAGTCTCATATATACATACATTATTAATATGAAGCATATGATAGAAATAATTTTTCGTAGTATCCTATTAAAATATACCCTGATGAGGAGATTTAAATAATCTCGAAACATGTTGATTCCAAAAGTAGTATAAAAAAGACGGAGAAAGAGAAAGGAAATGAGAGTGAGGATGGCTTGGTTGTCTCTTTTCCAATTCTCTCCCTCTTTTTCCATCTTGTTATATACTTGTCTCTAACGAGCCGATCAAAACGTTGTTTGGAAACATATTTTGAGGCCTTCCTATGCAATTCTTTTTGCATATTTTGAACTTTTCGAATATGTTTTTTCAAAATAACTGCTTTTTGGATTCATAATGTTTCTGAGCCTTTTTGTTCAAAAATAGAATTTTTGCACAGATTGACTTGATGATATTGTGTTTCTAAAATTTGTCTTACAAAACTAGCCACTACGTTTTTTTCATTACTTATGTATCAATTTCAGATATTTTAATTTTAATATATATTTTGATTTTATACAACACATTCTTTCCCTTTTTCCTTTTTTTTTTTAATTTAAAAATTAAATTCCTTCTGTAGAAAGTTTACCAAGAGTGCGGGTGATACATGCATTGGTGCATCATGTCTTTGCGTGTCTGACTTTTCCCTTGCATTTTCAAGGGGTTTAGGGACGTTTTAGACTGTTCAGAGAAATATGAAACGACTGTTTTACAATGGCGCTTCGTTATCCCAAGAAAAGAAATAAAACATTTTATGAAGTATTGAACTGGTGCTGCGTACGTTAAAGAACCACCTACGATGCTGGAGATGCTTTTTTAAAAATCATATGTTCTTGTTTACGGCTGTTCTGGCTCGGGTTCTGTTTATAGATCTAAATGATCAATATAACCCCATGCATTTATTATTAAATTTTTTGTTAAAAAATCAACTGTTTTGTTGAAAATTCGTCTTTTTGGGTAGAATATTGATTTTGTTTTTTAAAACATGAAACTGGTTGGTTAAAAAGTCAACTGATTTCATTGAGGATTTAATTGCTTTATTAAAAATTCGTCCGTTTTAGTTCAATTTAGCTTTCTTTCAATTTAAAATAAAAATCTTTTGCTGGTTAAAATATCAAGTATTACGTTTTTTGTTGACAACTCATCATTTTCCGTTAAAAATTCTAATACTTTTTATTTATTTATTTATTTAATCAAATAACGGGCAATAGCCCAATTACAATAACACTATACTATACTAGTCTAGGTATAATCATTAAGTATATTTAATCTGATGCTTGAATAAAAGTCATCATACGATATTCCAAACACGCTATGGCCTCTATCGTGCCAGTCATTCGCCGTATTACATATTCGGTTTACAGGCGAATTAACGCCATAATTTGTCTTTGATTTTCCAATGTAAAAAGATGTCGTACTACGTAGCGATCTTCCAGGTGCATATAAGTTAATGCTCTCAAGCAGTTCCTTTCAATTTATACTTCCGTTTACAATTTTGTGTAAGAATAAGAGATCTTGCGCTTTTCGATTCGACTGTAGTGAACTGATATTTAAAGTAGCTGCAATTTCCGAATAATCGTGAGTTATACGTGGATTGGGAAGACCTAGTCTATTAGCAGCCCATATAAAAAATTTATGTTGAACTCTTTCTAATCTTTTAACATGTAATGCGTGATGTGGACTCCATACCGGAGAACAATACATTAAAAAAGGTCTGACCAATGTGAGGTATAACAAGCGCAGAGTAGAGATTTGTCTAAATTCTCTGGAGTGACGTTTGATGAAGCCAAGCATTTTAAGAGCTTTTCCTACTATATGGTCATAATATGGCAAAAAAGACAACTTATCGTCCATAATTATTCCAAAGTCGCGCATTTCATGGACTATTTCAAGTTCTATCTCATCGATCTTATAGTGATAATCAATGGGATACAATGCTCGTGAGAATCTAAGTACTTTACATTTTTCTATATTCAAGGGCATACCATTATCCATACACCACAATTGTAAGGTATTGAGGTCGCTTTGCACTTTTTCTGCGTCTTCCAGTGAATTAATAATCTTATAAAGTTTTAAATCATCAGCATATTCTAGAGCCTTAATGAAATGAAACAAACTTGGTACATCGTTAACATATATATTGAAAAATATAGGAGCTAAGTGAGATCCTTGTGGCACACCTGACGTTGCGATAAATTCACGGGAGTAAGTTCCTTTACATTTCACAGATAACCGCCATCCACTTACATAACTATTAAACCATTCTAGTATTTTTCCATGAAATCCAAAAGCTTTGAGCTTTTGGAATAATCTCATATGATTAACTTTATCGAAGGCTTTCGGAAAATCTGTATAGATTGCGTAAACTTGTAATTTGCTATCTAGTGCCTGACTTATGAATTGGGTATAAGTTGTTAAGTTAGAACACGTTGTCCTACCGGAAATGAAGCCATGTTGCTCATCCACCAAATTATTCACACTCCAGACGGATATTTTGTCTGTAACTATGCTCTGAAATAGCTTGACAATTATATTAATAATATTAACTGGTCTGTAGTTTCTTATATCGGCTTTGTCACCCGCTTTGTAAATAGGAGCAACATGACTACATTTCCACTGCTGTGGAAAGACTCCTGCAGATAGAGATTTACTATAGAGAAGCCATAGTGGTTTAGCAATAGCGCAGCAATTATTCTTTAAGAATATAGGAGGTATTCCATCGGGACCGGGTCCTTTATTACAATCAATTGAATAGATTCGCTCGAATACTTCTAATAATGTAATTTCTATAGTTCCTACGTCTAACGATGTTTCTTTATTATTCGTGTATTCAGGGAGATAAGTATTTACAAATACAGAAGAAAAATTTTCAGCAAAAAGCTCTACAATGCCCGGTATAGAATCTGCTTGCTTATCGCCAAGGTACATAACATTAGGAATTATTCCTTTCTCATTTCTGTTCTCATTGACGTGGCACCAGAAAGCTTTGGGATTGTGTGGGATATTATTTTCCACATTTTGAACATGATACGCGCGACAATTTTTTCTTAATGTTTTACATTTGGCT
>CAKNXH010056301.1:0-46532 GCA_932178445.1 Andricus quercusramuli
TTTCCACTGTTTGTCCGTTCATCTTCCAAACGTAACCTATTTTGGTCTTTTTATTTCTGAAGCACATCACCTTGGTCTTCCCTACGTTCTCCGTCAGTTCTTTTGTTCCCACGTACTCTTCGAAAATTATTATCATTAGGTTCATCCCCTTCTCATCGTCTGCTATCAGAACTACGTCGTCCGCGTATGCTAGGGAGTATAGTTTGCTATTACCCAGGATCGTCCCCCCTTTCCCTTTCTCCTTTAGCTTCTCCTCTAGGTCTGCCAGCAGCAGATTAAAAAGTAGTGGACTCAACGGGCACCCTTGCCTTAGACCTCTTCCTGTCCAGAAAACCTCCCTTTTTTCCCCGCGTATCTTCACCCTAATCCTGGTTTCAGTAAAAATTTCCTTTATCCTCTCCACCAGCCCTTCATCTACTCCCCTCTCTTTCATTGCCTGCCATAGCACTTTTATATTCACCGAGTCAAAAGCTGCTTTGAAATCTACAAACAAAGCGACTAATTTCCCTCTTTTTCTCCCTAAGTTTCTGTTAACCAAGTAGTTGAGTACGTAAATGTTGTTTATTGTCCCCATCCCTTTTCTAAATCCCGTCTGGTTGTGTGGGATACTTTGCTTCTCTTCTATCTGATTCTCTAACCTTTTTCTTAGTATTTCTGTGTATATTTTATAGCCCACTTGCATGAGAGTGATCCCTCTGTACTCTTCTACCTTCTTACCCTCCGCTTTCTTAACAAGCGGTACTACCAGCCCTGTCATCCACTCCTCCGGCCACCCTTCTCCTTTCCAGACCTTGTTGCATATCCTCCACATCACTTCTCTAATCCCTTCTCCTCCATACTTTATCGCTTCGTTCTCCATACCATCCTCTCCTATAGCCTTGTTTCTTTTCAGTCTATCTATCGCCTCATTCACTTCTTCTCTTGTTATTTCGTTCGCTTCCTCCATTTCTCCCTGGACTGTCTTTCTATTTTCCCCTTTGATCCTATTTTGTTCTCCCCCTAGCAGACCCTTGAAATAATCCATCCATTCATCCATTTCTATTTCTTCATTCACGCCCTTCCTTCCTCCTCTTTCCCTGTTTATCACATCCCAGACCCTACCTTCTTTGATTGCTTTTTCTACTTCTTCCTTGTATTTCTCCTTTCCCCTTTGCTTTTTCCCTTCCAGCATCTTCTCATGTTCTCTTTTTCTCCTGCTTTACTCCGCCTTCTCTATTTCTCCTTTCCTCCATTTTCTTACAGACTCTTTCATTCTCTCCTTACTCTCCCTGCATTCCTCGTCCCACCAGCCTCTCTTTCCCTCTTCTCTTCCTTCTTTTGTACCTATCTCATCCTTCACCTTCTCAATCGACCCTTTCAACCTTTCAATTAACGAGTCTACTCCCTCCTCCTTTTCATATCTAACATTCTCCTTTTCCAACTTCTGTTCAAACACTTTTAATTTATCTACCCCCCAGACTCCCATTTTCGTGTTCCTTTCCCCCCCTCTTTCCTTTCTCCCTCTGCCACGCTTATGGACGCCACCTTTCAGTGTAGCTATTACTGGGAAGTGTTCTGACCCTATCTCATTCCCTACATTCATACTGCATATCATATTACTCATTCTTTCTTCCGTCAGGATGTAGTATATTACTGTTTCTCCCTTACCTATAAATGTAATCTCTCCTTCCTCATCTCCTTTCATGTTGCCATTACATATAAACCATCTGGTTTCTCCTATTATGTGTAGTAACCTCCTCCCCTCCCGGTCTATCTCCCTATGTTTGGAGCTCCTTATATATGCCTCCTTTTCTTCATCCCAAGTTCCTCCCCCTTGCTCGCCAGTCCAGGCATTTAAGTCACCTACTATCAAAACCAATGCTTTCTTTTTTTCCTCCATCCACCTCCTTATTACTCTCCAACCTTCCTCTTCCCCTCTTCTTCTATATACACAAACCACCGCTATTTTGACTTTCCCTATTATAATCCTTCTTACCATTGTTCCCTCCTTTTCATCCCTGTCCTGCTCTGTTTTACCTTTTACTGCCAATTCTTCTCTCACCCCTGAGACCATGCCGCCCATTCCTCTACCTTTAACGTGTTCCTTTCTTGCCTCTTGCATTGTCCACACATACCCTTTAGGTAACAACCTTTTCATCCCCTTCCAATCCTTCTCATCCGCCCAGGTTTCACTCATCATAATCACATCCCACTTTTCTAACTCCCGCCAGAAACCTTCATTTTTGTTCTTCAAGCCTGACACATTCCAGAAAGCTATTTTCACTTTTTTCTCCTCCCTTCCCTCCCCTATCCTCCTTACTTTTCTTCCGCCTTCCTTTTTGGAAACCCCTCTGTTTGCTCTCTAGCCTCTTTTGTATCTTCCTTTCTTCTACCTTTCTCAACTCTTTTTCCCTTTTTCCTTATTTCTTCTACTTCCTCGTCCCAGACCTACTCCTCCCCATTTATCCATAGTCTGTCTCGCCCTATCCATACCATGCATCCCTTTTTCCTCTCTATCCATGATCTCTGTTCTATTTGCCATCTCCTTTTCCTCTCCCTCCAAGTCAAATCCTCTTCAATTCTCTCCCTTCTTCCTTTCAATAATTCCTACTTTTACTACAAACATTCCTTCTTTTCCTTCCTTCGTCATTCCTAATCTCTTAACTCCTTCTACCCTTACCCGAATTCCAATATCTCTCAGCAGATTTTTTATTTCAATTTCCCCTGTTTCCCTCTCTATTTTCAACCCATTGACTACTATGTTATTTTTTCTCTTGGCTCTTTCTTCCCCTTCCAACCTTCTTTCAATCTCACTCAGTCTCTTCTTCAATCTTTCATTCTCATTTTGCACGTTATCACTCCCTTCTACTTTTCCCGCACTTTCAGTTCCCTTCCCCATATGCTCATTCCTAACTTTTAATTTGCTTACCCGTTCTTCCAGTTGTTTTATCTCCCTATTTGTCTGTTCGTCAATCTCTCTCTGTTTATTCTCTATGGCCTCTAGTTTACCCCATACCTTGTCTTTCTCCTCTTTCCAGAGTTTATAAAACTCTTCCCACTTTTCCCTTACTTTTCTCACTTCCCCCTTAACTTCTTTCCTCTGCCTATTCATATCTTCCAGACTCTTCCTTGTTTCCTCTCTAAACCCTTTTATGAGGGCTGCTAGCTTCTCAAACATCCCCCCATCCCCCTATCTCTGTCTGGTGTTTTTCGTTTAATCTTCACTTTCTTGTTATCCTTGTCCCTTTCAGGATCATCTTCCCCTTCCTCTCTTTTCCTTTTATCTTCCCCTTTACTGCTAGTCACGTTCCCCTTTTTGTGCCATTCATCCAGACTCCTATTCGAGCCCGCGCTACCTAGCCTGTTGAGGCGCTGTAAGTTTTGAAGGTCTCCCGCGTTTCTGGCTCGTGCCTCAACCCCTTCTCTCAGCTGATCCGACCCTGGTCGGTGTCTCGAACGTCTCGTCATCGCTACTGTCAAATTCTCCCTTCTCCCCACTAACCGCGCTCACAACCTCGTCCGCTCTTGCTTCTTCCTCTCCCTGCCCTCTGTCGCCCGTTTGTGGACTTGGTATGGTCGGCATACCTACCTTACCAAAGAGTCCTCGATGTTTCCCGCTCTAAGCTTGCCTACCTCTTGCCCCCCTTGCCCGACAACTATTTTCTACACCTAACCTCAACAAAAATTTGCACGTTTCAACTTTCCTTTCTCACAACTTATTTCCACCCTTTACACACTTGCCTTCACTCACCCTTCTTCCTTTACCCCTGCTCTCCGCACTCACTGCCCTTTCTGCACCCACACACGCTGATTCCCTTCACCAAAGCCAAAAAACGCAACACTTGACACAAAAGAGTTCTCTCACCATCGGTACCGAAAACGGAAGCCAAGATTTTTATTTTGTAATTATTTTAAGATCATGTGAAATTTATAAAAATGTTTTAAATTAAATTTCAAAATGTTCAAAAATCTACATTTTGTTTTAGACTTTCTGAAATAATTATTAATTTTTTATTATTTTAGAAATTTTTTCATAACTTGTACAAATTTAATAAAATCCATCAAATTTTTCATAAAAGTTTTTTACAATATTTTGAAATAGAAAAAAATTGCTAGTAAAATTATCGAGAGTATGTTTTGACAATTGAGTTCATTATCATTTTTCTTAGGAATCATAATAAACACTTTTCAGTATTATGAAATATTTCGTACTTTTAAAAAGTTAATTTTTTAAAAACTTCTCAATATATCTCAAAGTTATTTACAAATTAAATTGTTTTTAAATAAAAGAATTAAAATTGTAACGTTCAAATTGTTGATACTTTTATTTTGTAATTATTTTAAGATCATGTGAAATTCATAATAATGTTTTTAATTAAATCTCAAAATGTTCAAAAATCTACATTTTGTTTTAGACTTTCTGAAATATTTATAAATTTTTTATTATTTTTGAAATTTTTTCATAGCTTGTACAAATTTAATAAAATCAATCAAATTTTTGGTAAAATTTTTTTACAATATTTTGAAATAGAAAAAAATTGCTTATAAAATTTTCGATAGTATGTTTTGACAATTGTGTTCATTATCAATTTTCTTAGGAATCACATTAAATACTTTTCAGTATTATGAAATATTTCGTACTTTAAAAAAGTTAATTTTTCAAAAACTTCTCAATATATCTTAAAGTTATTTACAAATTAAATTGTTTTTAAATAAAAGAATTGAAATTCTAACGTTCAAATTGTAGATATTTTGATTTTTTAATTATTTTAAGATATTATATGAAATCATTTCATATCATATGATTTCAGAGAAGTGTGGTAGCTAAGTGAAAAAAATTGTAATTGTTGAGGACTAAAGTATTTAAATTTGAAATAGAATTAGAATTTTAATTATAATTAGAACTCAGGTTTAAATTTTGTTAAAAAAAACATTTGTGTGAAAGTATTGAATAATCTACATGTATAAAATTGAATCTATTTCAACTGTGCAGTTAAACAATTTGAAATTTAACTAATTTAAAGTGCAAAAATAAATATTTTTAACTTTTATAAATTTTATAGTCAAAATACTTAGATTCAATTATAAAAATGTAAATCCACATTATAATCTGCAATGCTTTAAATTCATGAATGAATCAATGAATTTTTCAAAATTTAATTTTATATAATTTTAATCATTTTTAAGCTATGAACATTAAAAGTTTGACAATTGAAATTTTTCTCTTCAAAGTGAATAATTTCCCATTGAGAAGTTATATTATTTTTATTATAATTATTTCCAAATCAATAATTATTCAATTGTTATTTATGTATGCAAATTTTGTTTCTCAATATATTTTTAAGAATTATTTAAAAATTTTTTTAGATTAGAAAATGATGAAAAATTTTTTTGGAGGAATATGAAAATAATGTATTATTTTAAGATCATTTAAAATTCATAAAAATGTTTTTAACTGAATTTCAAAATGTTCAGAAATCTACATTTTGTTTTAGACTTTTTGAAATATTTATAAATTTTTTATTATTTTAGAAATTTTTTCATAACTTGTACATATTTAATAAAATCAATCAAAATTGTCATAAAATTTTTTTACTGCTTATAGAATCTTCGAGAGTATGTTTTGATAATTGTGTTAATTATCAATTTTCTTAGGAATCATAATTAACACTTTTCAGTATTATGAAATATTTCGTACGCCTCAAAAGTCTTATTTTTTTAAAACTTCTCAATATATCTTAAAGTTATTTACAAATGAAATTGTTTTCAAATGAAAGAATTGAAATTGTAACATTCAAATTGTACATATTTTCATTTTGTAATTGCTCATTTCATATGAAGATATTAATATTACTACTTATTAAATAATAATTGTTTTCAAGTTTGACACGTAATGGATAAAAATTGAAACATTGTAGACTGAAAAAATATTTTACAAAAACTTGAAATTTGATTAAATTGAACGTTTTCATTTCTTCAAGTACTGACGACTTAAATGTTTGAAAACTTCAATATTTGATTTCAAAATATGTAAATTGTTTAATTTTAAATGGATTAAGAGTCAGTCAAAATTGTGCAATTCAAACTCCGGACTCGACTTGTATCCCTAGCATTCACCACCACCAAACGAATCACTCGGAAATCAACCATAAAACGTAAGAAGTAAGAACTCATAGACTCAGCGTGAGTGACTCGTGCTGTCACGTGGTGTCTCCATCAATTGATAAGGGGGGAACCGGGGAACGTACATAGCCGGCACAACGCCGCAAATTCTTAGCCACCATCATCTAGCTGGTTTTCACCTTTTAAACTGGAGCCACCTCCCCCCATGTGATGCGTTCTTACGACCATATCGTCAGCTATAATCAATCATCAATGTGCACATGAATAGTGCTCATGCCTTGGCTCATAATACGCAGCTCTGTTCTTAACCTAAAAATGATTCTAGACCGCACTTCTCGATTCTAATATCGATTCTAAAGCATAGGCGGCGAATTTAAATCCAACCAATAGGTGAAGAGAGAATCGGCTTCAGTTTTCGAGATATAATCGCAACCTCTCTTTTATGATAGGATTTCGCAATTTTCTGCATAATTGGGGAGTAATTTACCCTTGCTCAATTTTTTTATTCATGTTGGATGGATTCTATTTTACTTCCTTCGTTATAAAACTATTTTCCCAATTTTTTTGTGTAGGGAAACTATATATTATATCATAGACACAAAATAAAGTGTTCAACTTTATTTTTGTCTCAAGTGCAAAATACATATATTTTTAAAAATTTTTCTCTTATGAATTTAGCAATTTTCAGCATATTTAAAAATATGTAAGGGTGTTTTACCCCCGTGTAATTTTTTTACTCACGTTGGATGTACTCTATTTTACTTCCTTCGTTATAAAACTAATTTCTCAATTTTTTTTGTGTATCGAAAGTATAGAAGATCATAGACACAAAATAAAAAGGGTTCGGGGGTAGTTACCCCTATTCATTTTTTTACAAAATTTTGTTGGCGAAACACGTCAACTTTATTTTTGTCTCAAGTACAAAATATATATATATTTCAAATTTTTTTCTTCAAATTCAGCAATTTACAGCACAACTTTAAAAAAGTGTAGGGGTGGTTTACCCCCTCTGTTTATATTTTCTTTTTTGAGAAAATTTTGTTATTCATCTTTCATCATGAGGAAACTTTTCCAATAGGTTTGGTCAAAATCAATTTTATTTATATGCAGAAAACTATACAATCGACTCTTGCGAACCCTATCTTTGAGGGGCTGATTCACCCCCTTAAAAAGTTTTTTTGCAGATAAAAAAATACGTGTCGCTTAGTTTTTCGAGTACTACAACAAATATCAGGGAGAATCAAATTGGCGAGGGATACCTGGAGTACCTTCCTTGTCGGAACCAGAAAGCCCTAGCTCAAGTTACACTGTCTCATCTGAGCCCTCGAGGTAATCGATAATCTAAAATTTGGTAAAAAATGTCAACTCTACCCTAGATTTTCAAGGTCAAAAATAATTTTTTCACCTTCTCCGTAATTTTCTTATATTCTGTAGGTATTCATCTACAATTAGGTTAGGTTGCAAAGCAGCTCTAAGCTGTACCTCGGCCCTTTAAGTGCCCTTCCATCAATATTTTCTGAATAATTTGTATATGTTGTTGGCATCTTAATAAGGATCTATTATTATTATTATTATTATTATTATTATTAATTATAAAAAATTAACCCCTCTAGGTTATTCCTATCAAAATTTCTATGATTTTGAAACAAAAATTACGTTTGTTCCCGCTGTGCGGCGTTAACCGTCGATTACCCCCGTTAACCTGCCGAAATTGATTGGTTAAGCTAAACTGTAATTGAGTCTCTTTAATCATACTTTAGAACATTGTGAAACGAAAGATACCGATTAAATTAGGCTAATCCAGGATTAACATTTTAATTAGAGTTGGTGAAATACGTAGAGTAAGGGGTCAGAGTTTCACTATCTGTCTAACTATTCTAGCAAATTTTGTGAAACTTTAGGTTTTGATTGTTTGAAAATTTTAATTTTTGTTTAAAATCAGGGTGCCAAGTTTTTTCTACAGTAAACTGATATACTCCTAGAGTTTTTCTAGAGATTTTCTTCTTTTTGAATATGTTTCGAACTATTGTAATCATGAAAACCAAGAGCAATGATGACATTGTTGTCGCCAACTTTCGAAGTTTTATCAAAAGTAACATGTCAAAAAACATTTACACAGTGATTTTCTTCATCCCATAGACCAAAATTTTTGTTAGTTTCAGTATAAGCAACCACAAATCGTATGGCGTTATCTCACTATTACAATTAGGAATCCTGTTCAGAACATAAGCTATTGTATTGGCAGCTTAAGCCTGAAGATCTTTTGCTAGACCTTTTGCGTGATGTATTCTTTGGTCTACAAGAAACCTGTAGTAATTTTGAGAGGTTTCTTTATTGTTGGGTTTGCTGCTGTCTCTCAAATGTCCGTATTGTGTACACTTCAACATTTCTTTTCAAGATTTTTTATCAAAAAAGCTTCTCCTCGTTAAGATAACGTAGCATTACTAATTTTATTACTAATAAATTTCAAATTTTGCTTCGTGACTGAAAGTTCTGAAAAATACCTTGAAATAATCATACCTTTCTGAAATCTATATTGATGAAATTCTTGTTGCGCTAGAGAATTATTAGTTGATTATCCTGCTCTATCAACGCTCTTATTTGATGCCGCATTTTTTTCGAACTGGTACAGGAACATATCGTCTTGTGATGTTCTTTAACCAAACTTTAAGATATAATTAGCCTTGCTTTCTCGCTACCCTTTTCCACTCAGAGACTTGAGCCTTATTATTTTTAGTAGGTACAGGTTCGTTTTATATCCATCCACGATTTCCAAAAGATCATTCGACATCCAAATAATCAATTGCAAACCGTTCAAAGTAAATAATCAAGCATCTGACTGAGCTCATAACCTATTGAAGAATTAATTAATTTAATTATACAGTTTTACATTAATCTCATTTTAAAAACAAGATCAAACTCCGAGACGACAGAACAAAAGATAGGAAACTAACAGATTTTTGAAATTATTATTACTCAAGGATGACTTGCTAGATTGCTACGATATCAGCATTATCCCCATTCACCGAGGCTTTATGGCGCGTATGCACACTGTGGTGCCAAAAACACCCAGAGCTTCAGCACGTTTCGATTGAATCATTACGAAATCAACATGCCCACCTCTGGAAAAATTTATATGTACGCGGAGCGCTTCCCCAACCGCTGCTTGATTATGCTGCAGACGAAGAAGAGGAAGCGACATTAAGACCAACCGTGGAAAGCAGGCACCTTCTGAGAGGTGATCGCGATTTCAGGACAAGGAGGCACATGTACATGCCAGTTCCGCCTAATCCCCACGATCTGGCTGAAATGGATGCCTCCCTTCGTGGAGATATCTTGCAAGAGTCCGACCATTGGACCATCAATTGCTCAGTTTATGGTGTCGCGAGAGCTTTAGCTGATTCAAAACGATGACTGAAACCGACGATGGATCAAAAGACCAAAAGACGCTTGCATCACAAGAACAAGAAGATTGGATGGGCAAGACAATGCGTCTCGTGTTCAATGTGTGATTGACTACATAACATCTGGTAGACCATTCACAGAAAGGATTCGAAAGTTCGCCCATGAACTGAGGATCTTGAATCACACACTGAAGAAGTCAAAGCTGCTGATAGTCAAACAGCATATTGTTGACGAAATACGGCTGTTAAGGAGGAGAATACAGAAGATGGAGAGATGGAAAAGGGAGAATCAACAGTTTCTCGCTGACCCATCGCGCCTCTTCAGCGATCTCCCTGTTTCTTTCAAAAATCCACCACTTTTTGAAGAGAGGTATACAAGATCCCGAAAACACTAAAGTTGAAAGAAGATACTGACAATATCATCCGCTTCAAGGAGTTTTGCGAAAACCTCATAAAATCTGAGGAGGCACGTCCAACAATCACTGCCGAAGAGGTGAAAAAAGCATTTAGAGGCACGAAGAACTTTTGCGCTGCTGGACCAGATTGTATTAAGAACGTCTGGTGGAAGAAGTTTACTTTTATACACCAACATTTGGCCCGCATATTCACCTCATATATAAAGTCGGAGACGCCCATTCCGCAATGGCTGGTGTTAGGACGCACTATACTCCTACCGAAAAAAGGCAACTTGTCCAGACCAGAGAATTACAGGCCAATAACTTGTTTAAACACACTGTATAAGATCTTTACAGCTGTCCTAAACAACAGGATCGTTCGACGAATTGAGCCTGTATGGCGAGAGATGTACGAACAACGAGGCTCGAAAAAAGGTGTAGCAGGCTGTCGAGGGAACCTGCTAATTGACAGGCGCGTCTGTAAAGACGCTGCAGCCCATCAGCGCGTCCTGCCAATGGCCTGGATTGGCTACCGGGAAACTTTCGATTCAACCTCTTGCGGTCTTCTAAATCTCCAGTGTCTTCATAACCAAATCGTTCTAAGTACAGCTTACATCGTTGCGAATGTCAGAGATCCTCTCCTAGAAATGGTCAGAAACCACAAGATGATTGGCGAAGGAGTTTTCCTTTGCAAAGCCACGGAGCAAGCGACTGATGCCCTCAGCCTGAATTTTAAGATCAGAAGTGAGGAAAGTGTACTACTCCATCTAAATGCTTCACTTCTAAAAGCCGAAATGAGGAAAGCAGAGGTTCAACAATTTCACCAATAAGAAAATGCACGGAAACTTTCACAAAAATGTAGAAAAACAGTCCTTGTCGAAGGAGCAAACTTTTGCTTTCCTCAGTTCAACAGGGATTAATTCAGGTACAGAGGGTTTTATTTTCGCATGCCAGGACGGTGTTATTTCTACCATAGCATACCGTGACCGCATTTTACGTCAGGATGTTCCCAGCGACAGGTGCAGAGCGTGCCATGCGCACGCTGAGTACCTAGAACACATTAGAATGGTCCAAATTTATACCTGTAAAAATTAGATTTTCGGTGATACCCCCCCCCCCCCCCCTCATTTTGTTAGTTTTCCGCAAAAAGAAATTCCGTATTTTTTTTCTTTTTGGTTCAAAGTTAACCCGTGCCCCCGGGCTTTTGAAATTAACATGGGGTTTTAAATGGGAAAAGCTCGATTTAAAAAAAATGGAAAAAAGAAGTACTTGTTACACATTTTTTGTCTATTAAAGTATTGCCACCTCTTGAGAAGTATTTGAGGAATAATTTCCACCCAATAGCTTTTAATTTTGACACACCTGAACCCCTTTAATTGTGCCAGGAAAATGCCCCAAAAAATGAAAAATAGCCATTTTCTATTAAATTCATGCTAAAAACGGTATTTTTAAAAAAAATTTCAACATGAATTATTTTTAATCGATAAGTGACGAGTTTTAAAGTATATTTTAAATAACTTGAAATTGTTTAAACAATTAGTATTTGTTTAAATAATTTTTTTCCCCCTGTAAATCGTGAAAAGTTATTATCTTTCAGAATAAATCGTACAAAGTTGATGAATGTCAAGAGTAGTAGTTCTTGTTTAACTTATTGGGTAATTATTCAAACAATTTTCATTTTTTTAAACAATTTTTTTCCCCTAAAATCGTAAAAAGTTATTATTTTCTGAAAATAATGACACGATCAAAGAATGTTGAAAGCAATACATTTTTGAAGGATGTTTGGTAATTATTTAAACAATTTTGATTTGTTTAAACAATTTTTTCCCCCTGTAAAGCGTGAAAAATTATTAGTTTCTGGAATTAATGACACAATTCAAGGAATTTAACATTAATATTTTTTTCTGCAGAATATTTAGCAATTTTTAAAATAATTTTTATTTGTTCAAACAATTTTTGTTTGTTTAACATTTTTTTTCTCTGCAAATCGAGAACATTTATTCTTTTCAGCAATAAATGACACGATTAACGAATTTTAAGAATAATATTTTTTTGCTTAAGATATTTTGAAATTATTTAAAGAATTAATAATCATTAATATAAATCACTTTTGCAGTCTGTTATAAGTAGTTATTTTTTCAGATAGGAAATAGGCATAGCTCTGTAAAACATTTTTTTTCACAAATCGCAAAAATACGTATCGCCTAATTTCCTTTAAAAAACAACATATTTTGTCCCCGAGTGATTCTGCAACTTCAAGTGTATAACCTGCATGATTTGAAATGGATTTGGTCTTTAAAACTCGCCACTTGCCGATTAAAAATAATTCATGTTGAAATTTTTTTTAAAAATACCGTCTTATGCATGAATTTGATAGAAAACTGCTATTTTGCATTTTTTGGGGCATTTTCCGGGCACAATAAAAGGGGTTCAGGTGTGACAAAATTAAAAGCTATTGGGTGGAAATTATTCCTTAAATACTCCTCAAGAGGTGACAATACTTTAATTGACAAAAAATTTATAACAAGTACTTCTTTTTTCCATTTTTTTGAAAATCCAGCTTTTCCCAGTTAAAACCCCATGTTAATTTCAAAAGCCCGGGGGCACGGGTTAACGTTGAACAAAAAAAATTAAGGAACTTCTTTTTGCGGAAAACGAACAAAATGGGGGGTTTTATCACCAAAAATCGAAAGTCGAAATTTTGGACCACCCTAAGAACACATACTATAGGGGTGTCTCACCCACGCAGGAACGACGTATATCTACAGACATAATGGGGCCCTAAGAGTACTTTATTACCATCTTTGTTGCTCTTACGGTGTTGGCCGCCCAGACGAACGCTCCAAAGGAGATAGAGTCAGTTGTCCAAAACGAGAAGTGCCAAATTTTCTGGAACCACGATTTTCGGTCACCAGTCTCCGTTGCACACTCGAGGCTTGACATCGTTCTTCAAGACTTCGAGAAACGAACTATATTTGTGATAGAATTTTCGGCTCCGTCCGAATACAACATCACTGCCAAGGAGAAAGAAAAGGAGGAGAGGTATCAAGAAATATGCCAAGGCACTTGCGAGATGGATGCAGAAAGCTGTCATCCTGGGTCGCTTCGTGTCCTCAAGAAACACGACGGTTTCGCCGGCCTGTCATTGTGATTTCATCGTGCCCTGTGACCACCCGTCTCACGGTTCTGAGACGTGGCCACAAGTGTGATTTACCGCGGTTCTACTGGGAGCCGGTGTCGTTTTCAGATGGCAGTTGCTCTCAGTGGGACCCTGCGGTGGTTGCTTAACCCTTTTATATATATATCCCTCAAACGGCACACTTCAACCCAGCATACGTAAACGGCACACTAGTGCGAATTGGGATTTTGTGATTTCAGCTGAATATTTTAAGATGAAAATAATTTCAAAAATATTCGTATAAATATATGATTCTAGGGTGAAATTTCTCGCCCAATCCGTTAGGGCACCTTAAATTTATCGAAAATTATATCAACTCATCACAAAATTGTTATTAAAAAAAGGTGTTCTTGAAAACAAGACATTTTCAACAAAAAAACATAATTTTTTTTAAATTAAAGGTTTTGAAACGAAACTAATGCTCATGAAATCATGAAAAAAATATGCCAATCCGATAGAATTGTATTAAGTATTTTTCCCGATGTGTCAGATTTTTTGTATTTTCGTATGAAGTATATCACGAGTGCAGGACAGCACACATTGTTATTTTTGTAGTATAAAATCATATTATTGCATAAATAGTTTTTTTATGTCAAAGTTTGAAAGAATTCATGTTATTATGACTTTGTGAATCTCTTCATGTAACTGATTGTTAAAAAGATTAATCAGTGTAGTGTGTCAGGGCGGTGATGTGCTATATGAGGGTTTATTAGGAAAGAGTAAAAGTACATAGAATATTTAGAGAAAAGAACAAAGTTTTATTACCCATTTTTAGAAAAAATTAACTTTATTATATTGTGAAACTATTACTCTTATGACAAACATCATTGAACATTATTCATTAAAAGCAATGTAGTCAACGCAGACAGAAACTCTGTGATCGACGCACATCGCCTTCAGACTCCTCTGCTAGTGCCTGTAGAACACTCCTAAAACTTCCCAAAATCTAACGACGTCATTACTCCGCCATTCTTAATATAAAAAAAAAGATTGTTGAAAAAATATTATCATATTAATTTAGAGTCTAACAATAGTAAGTAATTGTAAAATTTGTGCTTTTCATGCAATATTTTTATTGGTATATGAAATGTTATTTATTATTGTTTATTATCTTTCTTTTCATTTATAGACATATTTATGAACAAATAAACTTACCTTTTTATTAAATAATATATATATTTTGTGTGAAAGACAGTCTAAAATTATTGAAACAATTTTCAATCATTAAAACAATATTTTCCTCTGTAAATCTTGAAAATTATCTACTATTTTATAAAAATTAATGATGCAGTTAATGAATTTTAAGAGCGATATTTATTGCAGAAGACAATTTTGCAACTATTTAAACAATTAATAAGTCACTTGCGCCTTCTGATAGGAAAGGTGAAAGACAAGTAGTATCATGGTTTGAATAATTGTGAACTGCCTTTGACAAAAAGTATCACTCTTAAGATTCATTACCTGCGACATTAATTCGAGAAAAAAAAATTTTTGCGAATGATGAAAAAATTGTTTGAACAAATGAAAATTATTGAGACACTGGCCAAATATCCTAATCAAAAAAAATTACATTTTACATTTGTTAATTGTGTCATTAACTCCAGAAAAAAACTTTTTACGATTCACTCTCTTAAAATGAACCAGCGAAAACTCACTGATCTCCAGTGAAATCTCACCGGTTGAAAGAGCCAGAAGTGTGTCACTAGCTAGATTAGGTATGACACTTTATCCTTCATAACTTTTGTGGTAACAGTTGCAAAATTATCTTTTTGAAACACCTGCATACGAAGTTCGACTTCTCGTGGCTACGCAGCGAGCGCAAAGTGTCGCGAAGAAAAACACATAGGATATTCGCACACTGTGGATGGCCAATCACAAAACAGCATTCACATTCGCGGCAGGACTCTGAGAACAGATGTTGTCATAACAACAAGATTTTTACGAAGTTCAGTGTTGACAGATCAGAAAACACAACATTCTTACGAATATCACAGCAGTTATTTACTTGAACAATTATCAGTGTCGAAATTTAAAAATGAGTGAAATACACGTTACCTATTCTCCTTACTTTCAAATAAATAGTCTGCTTCCTCTTTTTTTCTCAAAAATGATTGGAAAATTTTCAGATTACTAGATTCTAGGTCCAATGTTAATCTTTTGAGTAGGGTGTTTCTCCCTTCGGGTGGGGGGGGGGCACCGCCCCCGCCTGGGCTTCGCCCCTGGACCCCGCTACGCTTTATTCCACTTTTCTTCTTGTTCACTGTGCCGTCTCATCCTTAAATTTCATCATTTTGAGAAGAAACTTCTCATGACAGGTGTTTCAAAAAATGGTATGGGATGCACGTGCGCGCGTAGGTGATTCACGACTCGTGTGATTGCGACACTCCTCGTGAATCACCTACTTCGCCCACTAGCATCACAATATACTATTTTAAAACCACACTTCACTCTCATAACAATAAATGAAGGCCGGGCTGCAATATAATAGGATATAATATGTTGCGCCTAAACTTGTGGGAAGGTTCGTCGTTATGTCAAGGTGCCGCTTCGCTCAAAGTCAAACTCAAGTGGTCAGGGGCCTTCCCACTTTCAAGCGGAAGATATTATATACCCTGCTTATTGCAGCCAGGTCCTAAATATTAATAACACAAACACTAGAATACAATAAGGTTCGTTGTCACTCGAGAAACGCCAAGACCTGACCGGTGAAGCGCGCGTACCAGACGACTGGAAGTTCATGTCTTGACCGCGTGGAGAGCTATATCACTGGTTGAATCTATTATTTGGCATCACTGGTATATTCAGTAATGCTATTTTAGTTGAGTCACTTACTGATTGATCCTTTTGACAATTTACACCCGAAAAAATGGGTTAAACCAATAAAATTGTTTAAAGAATTAAAAATTAGTTTTAAAAACTTGGAATATTGTCACTTGTAGAATATAAATAATTGCCTACGTAAAAATTCAAAAAATACCGTCTTCAGCTGAATTTCACATAAAACAGATGTTTTGCATTTTTTTAGGCATTTCCCGGCCACATGACAAAGGGGTCGGACGGAGAGGTGCCGATATCAAAAGTTATTAGGTGGACATTATTTTTTGAACATTTCTAAAGAGGTGATCAAAATTTAATTTACAAAAATTTAATAAAAAGTACTTTTTTTCATTTTTTCGAAAACCGAAATTTTCCTATTCAATACCCCATGTTAATTCCACCAGCCCGGGGTCGGTCAACAAAAGTGGAAGTCTTAGACCACCCTAATTGCACTGATATTTTAAAGATTCGCTACTTGCATATTGTACAGTGGAATTTATATATTGAAATTGACAAAATGTAACGTTTTACAAAAATGCATACTATTTTGTTCTTTCCTACAATTTTGTTCATTAGAATATAGTAATAGTTAAAAAAAATTTAAGAATACGAATGCAACTCTTTTTAATACTCTTTTCAATTATTTGAAAAAAATTACGCCTTATTTAACACCATTTACAAGAATGTAATTGTAAGTGAATCATTACTGTAGACGTAGACTAAAATTTTAACATGTACAGTATACTGATATTTGAAAAGTTTCTAAATGAAGAGGAAATTACAAACATATGACCAGGTCTAGTCCTAGACCAAGACTTTGAACTATAGTCTGTGGGGAACCGAACAGAAGCAGACCATTTTTTTTCAAGTCTTGGCAGCTGTGGGCGAAGACCTGAAACAGACTTTTTACAGGAAAAGATACAATTTTATCCACTTTTATCCACACTCGATATCTCCACTGAAGCCGGAGATAATTTTTTCTTGCATTAACAATTCTGGTTACCACCATTTTTAATATTTAAACATTTTTAAAGTTGGGCACCACTTACGAATAGACAAGTAATCCACTTACATTTTTACCATTTTTCCGGACATTTTTGCGACTTAAGGAACATCTGAAATTTGACCTTCCAAATCTGGGCATTGTAAACAGTGATTTCCTCCAGACATATTGCTCTGACAGCAACAAAAAATTGTTCACCAAGATACGAGAAACGTCGTTGAACAAGTAGAAAGATTTTGAATCAGCCTTGCTAAATGCAAACTCAGTGTGATTTTTTTCACTGAGATAGAGCTACTTTTTCCCAAGTGTCAGGACTTTCTGTACCGATATTAGATAGTTTGTGTCCTAAATGCGCAACGTGTGTATGATACGCTCTGCAGCTATCACCGGGAATGTCTTGGCTTATAATGTGGCGACGGTATGCTAGAGTGGAAATGTCACCGTCTTGACATGCCAAAATGAAACCCTCCGTGCCCAACTTTAATCCGGGTGATTTTTTCAATATTCCGTGATCACCTTGACGGCGTAAGATGTAGAGTCGCGGAACAGAAGACCTAAGGTGCATGCTTTTGTTCATGCGCATAACCTTTCGTGACCCGATATCAAGGGGCCTCAGCTCGTTCTTCGTCCATAGAACCACTCCAAATGATTAGAGTACTACCAGGACGGCAAGCATGTTCGTTGAAGATACTTTATTCCTCGCCGACAGTTCGGAAGACCAAATCTGACGGACGAGACGCTTGTATCTGCTTCGGAGAGTATCGTTTATAGATGTCACGTCCTGAATGCAGCTCTGTGGCATGCATCGGTATGTATAGGTCTCTTCAGGGCGAAGTTGTCGTATAGCGCTTCCTTCGACGAGCTCAGAATCTTCAGGGATGCTAATAAGTTTTCCTCGCTTCAAATAAACCTTAGCGCATTTTTGCAACCCAAATTCCATTCCAATCTCCTGAGTGTATTCTTCGCCATTCCCAGAGCTAGATGTAGTTGCTCTTTATTTTTAGCATAGATCTTGAGATCATCCATGTCAAATACATGAGTGACCTTATGCTTTCGATTTCTAGGTTTGTCGCAGAAGTACCCTTCGAAATGGCGAAGTGCGAGAGATAGTGGCAGATAGCTCTCTGAAAGGTGACGGTGTTAGTTGTCACACTATGTTTTCCAGATGAGATAGTAAATCTGGTTTTCCAAAGCGGCATCAATCTCTCTATGCACCTCAAGTTGTGCGGATGAACCTTTAAGCTTTCCAACAGACAGATGATAAGTCTATGGGAGGTTGAATCGAAGTCTTTAAGTGGGCTAGAGAAAAACTGTTGGTTTTCTCGGACCACCCTGTGGCCACTCATTTCATGGTCGTGAAACGTAGCGATAGGTGTAATTTACCGCGGTTCTACTGGGAACCGGTGTAATTTTCATAGATGGCAGTTGCTCCCAGTGGGACCCTGCGGTGGTTATTTAACCTTTTTTTTAAATTACACACATTATATATTAGAGGGAGCGGCCATCGGCGCGTGCGTTAACTCCTGTGCCAGGTTAATAAACATAGGTTCAAGAAAATTTGGGTATATGTTTTTGGTTGGGTTAGTTAATATAATATGTATCATCTTTTCCATAAACATTTCTTATACAAAATTTGGTTCCATTTTTTTGATACGATATCATACTACCTCTTTTTAGAAACATATGTGTGTTTTTGGTTAGGGTTAGTATATTGGTACAAAAAGAAATGCATTAATATTACATGAAGCAATATGGCACATAGGGCAATATATCATATGAGATAATGTGGTACATTAGTTAATGTGGCACATCGAGTCTTCCTCAAAAAATCTTCACGGGCTTCCGAGATTTGACTAAAAATGTCCAAGCGTAATTGCATCGAGTTTAAGTCGGCTTAAAGTGCTTCAAACGACTCAGGGTTTAGAACCCTCCAAATTACGTCGACAAGGATTAGTTGTTTGTTGTTGTTCTTTTTTACATTCTCATCATAATGAGAAGGTATTAGTTTTATGTAAAGAGTGACTATCGCGGATTTCTTAAAATCTCCACATTTGTAGACCCTCTGAATCCGAAAAAAAACAGGTTTTACGATAGTGTCTCTGTTTGTCGTCGTTGTCGGATAACTTGTCAAAGACTAATCATATTAGACTGCGCTTTGGCACACGTTTTTAGAGACCAAAAAGTACGGTCGAGCTCATGAAACAGCTTTTTTGGACAAACGGTTATGGTTTGAATTACCAAAAATATACCGAAAAATAGAAAATTCCATTTATGGTCAAACTATGCAAGATACGAAAGCGCGCATAGCACTCGGATGGGTGGCCATCTGCGACGTACGACCGGGTTTTGTATTCGCTGCGTTTTAACTATGTAATGTCGAGTGATTTGGATAATTTGTCATTAGTGTAAATTTACAAAGTATCGTAGGAAAAAACTATTGGAAATACGTTCTTTGTTGATGCCGTAAACAAATTGAGCCTATTCCTCCAAAAATGGCCTAACTCTTAATTGTCTTCTGAAAATAGTTCAAATAAGTAATAAATCTGGTAAAAATTCGTTGAAAAATAGCCACATTCTGAATTTTTTATTAAAGTTGTTAAAACAATTACTAATTCTTGTAGATTTACAAAACAAGATAGAAAAGAATCATCGGAAAACCAATCTTAGTTGACTCCCTAAACAAATTGTGCCTTTTCCTTGAAAAATACCTAAGCTCTGAATATGTTTATAAAAATTGTTTGAACAATTATTAATTATTGGACATGTGCAAATTAATGTAGGAAAGTCTTATTGAAAATACATACTTTGTTGCTTTCGTAAATGACTTGAGCCTATTCCTTTGAAAATAGCCAATATCTGAATATGTGACGTGCGCCGAAGAAAGGGGGCTTACTCTGGAAAAATCGAAATCGAGGTTTTTACACCTTTCGATAGTTTTTGAGTTGCTCTTTTTAATGAAACAATCGAAAAAAAATTCCGAGCGTTACTATTGCTAATAATTGAGTTGATAGGTACCCGAGAAATCGTGCTTTCGCTCGAGAGCTCGAGATCCCGTGAAACACCTCCCACCACTCACCACTACATCTCTGCATCTCATCTTTACCCCGTCCGTGAGCAGCGCCGCAACATGCGTGAGGATGTAGTGGCAAGTGGAGACGAAAGATTTCCTTAGTCTTCCCTCTCTCCTAAAAGTCGCGTCTATCGGGTCGACTTCGACCGCTCGTCCTGGAAAATCTTGCTTTCCAGAGTAAGCCCCCTTTCTTCGGTGCACGTCACATATGTTTAGGAAAATTCTTCAAATGATTAATAACACAGCCCCACAAAAAAAAATTAAATTTCATATCCTTGAATCAGACCCATGCATCCCTATGTATTTCTTATCGCTGAATCCGAATCCGAGCTCAAAAAATTCATATACCCCCAACATTTTTAGCTAGAGCCAAAAAACACCCCTCGAATGGGGTGAAAATGAGATTAAGCAACGAGCATAGTTGTTGCATGTTAATCGATCGAATTATCCAAATTTTCAAGTGTATAGCGCATAAAATTGATTTGAAACACCCCTCCCCACCTACCCCCTAACCCAGCTAACCCCTAAAAACCACCTCTTCCAAACGACAAGCAGGCTAACCCACCTACACCTGGGAACAGCAAGTTTAGTCACTTATTTTTTTGAAATAATTACATTCAACACCACACGCGTGCTAACCCACGTACCCCCTAACTCACCTAACCCCTAGAAACGAATCCTACCAAACCACAGGCAGGCTAACCCACCTACCACGGGAACAGCGAGTTTAGTCGAAACTCTAGACCTGTTTTTTTTTCAACTCTACCCCTGTGTCAAGTTTCATGAAAATCAGTGCTGGACGGTAAGTATCCTGGGTGAACCGTAATACTAATAAGCTACTCCTAAGTTCAAAGGACGTGGGTTAGCACCCTTGTGGTGTTGAATGTAATTATTTCAAAACAATAGGCGACTAAACTCGCTGTTCTCAGGGGTAGGTGGGTTAGCCTGCTTGTGGTTTGATAGAGGTCATTTTTAGGGGTTAGCTGGGTTAGGGGGTAGGTGTTATAGGTGGGGAGGGGTGTGTAAAATCAATTTTATGCGCTATAAACTTGAAAATTTGTATAATTCGATTGATTAAGATGCAACAACTATGGTCGTTGCTTAATCTCATTTTCATCCCATTCTAGGGGTGTTTTTTGGCTCTAGCTAACAAATTTTGGAGTATATGAATTTTTTTGACCTCAGATTCGGATTCAGCGATAAAAAATAAATGGGGATGCATGGGTCTGGTTCAGGATAGTCAAACTCTGAATTTGTTAATGGAAATTGCTTAAAGAATTAATCATTCCTGTAAATTTACAAAGCAACATAGAAAAGAGCCATGAGAAAGACATTGTTATTTGACTCCGTAGCTGAAAAGAATTCCATGCTTAGAGAAGAATTAAGAGAATTCAAAACATTTGATTGAATTTTACATTAATCAGGAACGGTTACTGATTATTTGCAATAATGTACGAATTTTCTTGGGTCACCGAAATTATTTGTCCTACACTCACCATATTTCGGAGAACCTAGCCTACATTTCCATTTTTTCCATGGACCGAATTTCGGTGAGCCAATATTTCATGTCGAACATGTTTAAATAAAAGAATTAATTTTTTTGCAGTCATTTTACGGTTTCATAAAATGTGATCCCATCCGATTCAAACAGAAATACCCATTCGTAACCGCTTTTTTTCTGAATGCTCCAAGCAAGGTGAAGTTACCGCGGTAGGAGATATTGCTTTATTATATATTATATATTTATTAATAAGCAGTCGCAGGCAATTGTCCACGGATGGACCAGAAGGAATCAACCCTAAGCGAAGGCGTGCCAACCGTGCCGAAAGCCGAATGGCACCTGGGTGAGGTGTCTCAAACGGTGACTCCGGGATACCCGGCGACCTCTCAGAGTATGCAGCCTTGTCCTTGCATGCGCGGCTCTACAAGGATGGACGAACCCTTTTCCTTAGCGATTTTTTCAAATTTGGATTCCTCTGAATTATTCAAGATACTTCATATATTCTGGGAAATGATACATATTTCATTCTATTTGTTCATTTTATAAGCAATCGTCATGAATAAATGAAAAGTTCTGGCATTTTTCCTATAGAAAAGTCGGCTTTCGCCAATCTGAAGATTTTTTTTTTTAATGGCTTGTGGATATCAATTGTAGGATTTATGTATTTATTGTTAATTTTTCATAGAAATATTGACTGCAAATCTCTCTCATAAAAATTTTAAGCAATTTCAGTGGAAACAGATTATTTTGAAGTCCAAAAAACCAATGTTTTATATTTACTCATTCCATTTGCTTACAAAATGAACAGTTGTTGTATTTGAACAAATAGAATTGCACCTATGTTCTTTTCAAGAATATCTGCATTAATTCAGATAATGAAGGAAAATCCGAAATTGAATAACCACGAATTCCAAAAGTTTCCATAAACTGTTTATAACAATTATAATTGTTAATATTTTATAGAGATTATGATAAATTAATTTTTTTTCTCAAAGCTTTTTCGGGTTTCAATCGTGTGCGAAACTGTGAATGTTGTCGACGTTTCGTGAACATTTCAGTTCACTTCTTCAGGGCTGACCTAAAACTGAAAGTTTCAGGTTATGTTGTTCTTGTATATGTATTCTCTACAATGCCTGTGGTTGGCCAGAGCGCACCATGGTGGGGACTGGTCGAACTTGATTGGCCAATCAATTCCTTGAAAAAAAAACCCTGGGAGGACGGAAAGACAAATCGAACTGGTATTGTATCCATTGTCCCTATTGATGTCATTAGGGTGTTCTAAGATTTCGATTGCTTCTCTATGTTTTCTTGGAAAAACATTGTACGTTTTTGCGATGATGGTTGTCTTGTCAAATAAGTTGCTACGTCCTGTTTCGATATGATGCTCTGCTAGTGCTGATTGCGTGAAATGTTTTAGCCTGACTTTACTCTCATATTCCTTTACACGTTGGCTCGCAGCCCTCCCGGTTTCTCCAATATAGACTTTGCTACAAGAACAAGGGATTTCATATACTCCCGGATCACTGAAAGGTGCCTTTTTATCTTTAGGGTTGTTTAGAAGCTGTCCATTTTCGCAGGTGGCTTAAATATAGTTTGGATGTTGTGTTTGTTGAGAATTCTTCCTATTTGTTCTATGATACCTTGAATGTAGGGTAGGATGGTGTTCGTTTTTCTCTCTCTTTCTTTAGTAGGTTGTGTTGACTTGGTTTCTTGAGTGTATTTTCTTATTGCTTTATTAATTTGTTTGTTTGTGTAATCGTTTTGTATTAGGATTTGTTTAACATTTTGTAATTCCTTTTGTAAATTATCTTTATCTGTTGTGGAAACAGCTCTGTATACACGGGAATAATTGATGACCGATTGCTTTTGAGATAAGTGGTGGTGGGAGGAGGCATGCAGGTATCTGTTTGTATGCGTGGGTTTTCTGTAAACTGCATGTCCTATTGTGTTATCGGATCTTTTATAAACTAGTACGTCCAAGAAAGGTAATTTTCCGTTTTGTTCAATTTCCATGGTGAACTTGATATTAGGGTGTAACTGATTTATAAAATTGAAGAACTTGTGTAGTTTATCCAGTCCATGTCTCCAGAGGACAAAACTATCGTCAACGTAGTGGCACCAAAATTCCGGGTTAAGCTTGTATTTGTGAAAGATTTTAAATTCTAGATTTTCCATGAAGATGTTGGCTATTACAGGTGAGATTGGAGATTCCATTGCTGCTCCTGTGGTTTGTTCGTAGAATTGGTTATTGAAAGAGAAGTAGGTATTACTGAGAGAGTGTTCTATCAAAGGTGTGAGATTGGAAGGGAAGTTTGCAAAGGATTTAATAATATCGATTGTATCAGAGATTGGTACTTTCGTAAAGAGAGATACTTCGTCAAAACTTACTAGGATGTCTTGGGGTTAAATGTGAATCTGTTGTATCTTTCTGATGAAGTCAAAAGAGTTTTGTACGTGTGTGATAGAATTTCCTGTGAAAGGATTTAGTTTTTTGGCGAGAAAGCGTGCTAGGTTGTAAGTTGATGAGTTTGTGGATGTTGTTGTAGTCTTCTTTATTCGTTATGACTGTTGTGTTGCCTTTGTCTGCGGGTAATATTATGTCTTTTTTCTGATTGAGTTCTTTAATTGCCCAGTCCCCACCATGGTGCGCTCTGGCCAATCACAGGCATCGTAGAGAATACATGTTATGAACTGTAATGTTCACGAAACGTCGGCTACATTCATAGTTTTGCACATGATTGAAACCCGAATAAGCTTCAAAAATTTTAATTTATCGTAATGGATCATCGGGAAAGCATTAAGTCTACTATTTATAGAGATTGTTACTGAAAATCACTATTACAATAATTTAAAGTACTTCAGATAAGAAAAAATTTTTTTCAACAAAATTACAATATTTGTCTATTTCTTAATTTAATTTGTTTATAATAATTAAAACATATAATAATCAAATTATTTGTATTCTGGGAGTACTCTTGCGTTGATTTAAGGTGATTTTGATCATATGCAAACCGTTCTTAAAGAGTAAATAATGATTTTGTGAAAATTCTCGATTTTCTCATACTCTGAGGAAACATATAATAAAGAAACAACTGCACTTTAACGTTTCGATTATTACTACAAATATTAATCGATTTTCATTAATCTTTTTTCACTTCCTTCAAATTATATGAATAAACTAATTCTGCTCATTGAAATTGCATCAAGCCATGGTTTCATAATTTCAGATTTTTCAATCGACCTACATCTCATGACAGTGAAAGAGTCATTCTTTACTGGTAATTTGACGCGCTCCGGGGTACCTGCCTCATGCCGTTTGACGAGGTCGATGGGAGTGTCGCTAAAAGGCACACACAGCTAATACTGAGCGTCACTGCCATCTGATGTTATTCTTATTTTCTTTTTTTTTATAACATAAAAACGATAAATATGGTAATGAAGCACTCTTAGGGCTGCATTATGTCTGTAGAGATACGTCGTTCCCAGGTCAGCGGAACAACCGGATAGTATGTGTTCTAGGTACTCAGCGTGTGTATGACACGCTCTGCATATATCTGAGGGAGCAAAAGTTTCATCCTTCGACAAGGACTGCTCTTCTACATTTCTTTGAATGTTTCCCTGCATTTTCTTTTCGAATAGCTGTTGGCGAAAGTTTTTAATCTCTGTTTTCTTTACTTCGGCTTTTAGAAGTGAGGTATCTTGATGGAGCAATGCACTTTCCTCACTTCTGATGTTATTATTCAGGCCAAGGGTCTCGGTCGTCTGCTCCGTGGTTTTGTAAAGGAACACTCCTTTGCCAATCATCTTGTGATTCCTGCCCATTTTGAGGAGAGGATATCTGCCATTTGCAAAGATATAAGCTTTACTGAGAACGATTCGGTTATGAATACATTGGAGATTTAGAAGTCCACTTCTGCCTTGACGGCGTGAGATGTATAGTCGCGGAATGGACGAATTGATGTGCAAGCTCTTACGCATATTCATGATATTACGCGTGGCGATATCAAGGGCCATAAGCTCGTTCTTCGTCCATTGAACCACCCCAAACGAGTAAAGTAGAACCAGGACGGCAAGCATGTTAGTAGCAGATACCTTGTTCAACGCCGACAGATTTGAAGACTAAATCTGTCGAAGAAGATGCTTGTATCTGCTTCGGAGAGACTCCTTCACTGATGTTACGTCCTGAATGCGGGTTTGAGGCATGCCTAGGTATGTACAGGTCTCTCAAGTGTCAAGATGTCTAATAACACTTATATCTACAAGCTCAGGATCCTCGGGAATGCCAGTAATCTTTCCTTTCAGAAGCATAGATCTTCAGGTTATCCATATAAAATACCAGAGTGAGCGTATGCTTTATATATATATATATATATATATATATATATATATAGATATATATATATAGTTAAAAGTTTGTCATAAGGACAACCGCAGGATTTCGCTGGGAGCGGGTGCTAATCTGAAAAATTGCACCCGCTCCCAGCGAAATCGCGGTAAAATTTCAGCTGTAACCACGTCTCACGACCGTGAGATGGGTGGTTACAGTCTGCGCGAATTCAATACGATGATCCGGCGAAAGTCTCGTGCACCCTGAGGACACGGAGCGACCCAAGGACGACCGCCTTCTGCATTCTCCCTGCAAGTGCCTCAGCATTTTGTTGACACGCAGGGATGCTTTTCAGGCTATTAACAAGTGAAACCTTGGCACCTCCAAGAGCGCCAATGATCAGGACGATTAGCTTAACATAATATTCCGGTTATAACCGTCGCAACTCCCTCATAAGGTCTTTATACCTTTCTTTTTTTTCTTTCTCCTTCGCTGTGACGTTTTTGTCCGCTGTTGCCGAAAATTCGATAACGAACATGGTTTGTTTCTCGAAGTCAAGAAGAACCATGTCAGGCCTCGAGTACGCAACAGAAACAATTGTCGAGAATATGAAGTTCCAATATATGCGGCAATTCTCGTTTTCGACAATTGACTCTATTTCTCTAGGGGCGTTCAGCGGAGAGGTATTTTGGCTTATGCCGTAAGAGTGACAGAGATGGTAATAAAGCACTCTCAGTGCCGCATTGTGCCTTTGGATGTAGGTTGTTCCCGCATGAGCTGGACAACTAGATAGTATGTGTCCTAGATGCTCGGGGTGTTCATGACACGCTCTGCAGCTATCATCGGGAATATCTTGGCTCAAAATGTGGCGACGGTATGCTAGAGTGGAAATGACACCATCTTGACATGCCAAAATGAAGCCCTCTGTGCCCGACTTCAATCCGGGTGATCTAAGGAAAGCAAACGTCAGCTCATACGACATCGACTGATCTTCCACATTTCTGTGGAAGATGCCGTGCATCTTCTTGTCGAGGAGCTCTTCGCGGAAGTTTTTCTCCTGTGCTTTCTTAATCCGGGCCTTCAGGAGTGAGTATTTAATATGGATAAGATTTGATGCATTTCGCTCACCCCTGATATTGAAGTCAAGGCCGAGTGTTTCAGCAGCCTCTTCTGCTGCTTTGCAAAGAAACGCCCCTTTGCCTACTTCTTCGTGTTTTTTGACCATTTTAAGAAGAGGATCTTGTCCATTTGCGACAATATGTGCTGTACCCAGAATAATCCTGCTGTGAAGACATTCAAGATTCAGTATTTCACGACCACCTTGACGGCGTGAGATGTAAAGTCGTGGAACAGAAGACTTAAGGTGCATGCTTTTGTTCATGTGGATAACCTTTCGGGATCCGATGTCGAGGGATCTGAGCTCGTCCTTCGTCCATGGAACTACTCCAAATGAATAGAGTACTACTGTGACGGCAAGCATGTTCGTTGCAGATACTTTGTTCCTCGCCGACAGTTCGGAAGACCATATCTGTCGGAGGAGACGTTTGTATCTGCATCGGAGAGTATCCTTTATAGATGTTACGTCCTGAATGCGGCTTTGTGGCACGCCCAGGTATGTATAGGTCTCTCCAGCGCAAAGGTGTCGTATAGCGCTTCTGTCAACAAGTTCAGGATCTTCGAGGATGCCGTTAAGTTTTCCTTCCTTCAAATTAACCTTGGCGCATTTCTCTAACCCGAACTCCATTCCAATCTCTTGAGTGTACTCTGTGACAATTTTTAGAGCTAGATGTAGTTTCTCTTGATTTCTAGCATAGAGCTTAAGATCATCCATGTAAAATACATGAGTTACCTTATGCTTTCGATTTATATATATATATATATATATATTTCGGTAAAATATATATATTTTCGGTTTCGGTTTCGATTCCCTTGGAATAGAACCGAAGGGCTTATGACAAAGCCACCGAACGCGTCCTCGGGTTGCGGATAGAGGGTCCCCGTACCAAGGGTTTCTGCTGAATATGGGTACAATAATTAATAAGCAGTCGCGGACAATTGTCCAGGGATGGTCCCGAAGGAATAACCCCTAAGCGAAGGTGTGCGAACCGTGCCGAAAGCTGCATGGCACCTGGGTGAGGTGTCTTTAACGGTGACCCTGGGATATCGGGCGATGTCTCAGAGTAATAGCCTTATCCTTGCACGCGGGGCTCTACAAGGATGGACGAACCCTTTCCCTAGCTGCTCGTGGGAACAACAATGAAACCAAAAAACCACCAAAATGTTGTAGATGCGGTTCAAAACGATCGAACGCGCAGAGCACCCGACAATGGATCGGCAAACAATGCCGATCATCCTAGAGTTCGGGGTGCTGAAAATAATTTAGATGGAAACACAACGACGAACCGGCGAAACGCCCACATTGAGTGGACGGATCAACTTAAGAATGATGTGTTAGACTGCTACGATGCCAGTATTATCCCTGTTCGTGGAGGCTTTATGGCGCGTATGCATACTCTGTGGTGCCAGAAACACCCAGAGCTTCAACACGTTTCGCATCAGTCTTTGCGAAATCAAGCCGACTACCTCCGAAAAAATGGATATGTACGCGGAGCGCTTCCTCAACCGCTGCTTGAACAAGCTGCAGACGAAGATGAAACGACATTAAGACCAACCACAGAAAGTAGGCACCTTCTTGAAGATGATGGCAATTTCAGTACAAGGAGGAACATCAACATGCAAGTTCCTCTTAAGCCCCAAGATCTGGCTGAAATGGATGCCTCCCTTTGTGGAGATATCTCGCAAGAGTCCGACCTCTGGACCATCAATTGCTCAGTTTATGGTGCTGCGAGAGCTTTGGCTGATTCAAATCGAAGGCTCAAACCGACGATGGATCAAAAGACAAGAAGACGCTTGCATCAACTGAACAAGAAAATTGGATGGGCAAGACAGAATGCGTCCCGTGTTCAATGTGTGATTGACTACATAACATCTGGTAGACCGTTCACGGAAAGGGTTCGAAAGTTCGCCCAAGAACTAAGGACCTTGAATCACACACTAAACAAGTCAAAGCTGCTGACAATCAAGCAACATATTGTTGACAAAATAAGGCTGTTATCTGACGCAAGGAGGAGGATACAGAAGAGGGAGAGATGGATCAGAGAGAATCAACAGTTTCTCGCTGACCCATCGCGCCTCTTCAGTGATCCCCCTGTTTTTGTAAAAAATCCTCCCAAGCCCAAGGAGGTAGAGACTTTTTGGAGAGAGGTGTACAAGATCCCGAAAACACTAGAGTTGAAGGAAGATACTGACAATATCATCCGCTTCAAGGAGTTTTGCGACAGCCTCATAAAATCTGAGGAGGAGTGCCCATCAGTCACTGCCGAAGAGGTGAAAAAAGCACTTAGAGGCACGAAGAACTTTTCCGGTGCTGGACCAGATTGTATCAAGAACTTTTGGTGGAAGAAGTTTACTTCTACACACCAACATTTGGCCCGCATATTCACCTCATATTTAAAGTCGGAGATGCCCATTCCGCAGTGGCTAGTGTTAGGACGCACTATACTCCTACCGAAAAAAGGCGACTTGTCCAAACCAGAGAATTACAGGCCAATAACTTGTTTGAACACACTGTATAAGATTTTTACAGCTATCCTAAACAACAGGATTGTTCGACGAATTGAGCCTGTATGGCGAGAGATGTACGAACAACGTGGCTCGAAAAAAGGTGTAGCAGGCTGTCGAGAGAACCTGCTGATTGACAGGTGTGTCTGTAAAGACGCTACAGTCCATCAGCGCGTCCTGTCAATGGCCTGGATTGACTACCGGAAAGCTTTTGATTCAACCTCTCATAGACTTATCATCTGTCTGTTGGAAAGCTTGAAGGTACATCCACACATAGTGAGATGCATAGAGAGATTGATGCCTCTTTGGAAAACTAGATTTACCATCTCATCTAGGAATTATCGTCTGACGACGAACAACGTCACCTTCCAGAGGGGCGTCTTTCAAGGGGATAGTATGAGCCCTTTGCTTTTTTGCATCACACTTTTGCCTCTATCTCTTGCACTACGAAATTCTCCTGGATACCTCTGTGGCGACACTAATCAGCGTGAGCATAAGGTCACTCATGTATTCTATATGGATGACCTGAAGATCTATGCCGCTGGTAAAAGCAGACTTCAAACTGCTTTAAATATCGTCAAGAACTACACAGGAGAGATTGGGATGGACTTTGGTTTGGACAAGTGTGCCAAAATTCATTTGAAGAAAGGAAAGATTACTGGCGTTCCCAAGGACCCTGAGCTTGTGGATATAAGTGTTATTAGACATCTTAACACTGGAGAGACCTATACATACCTGGGCGTGCCTCAAAGCCGCATTCAGGACGTAACATCAGTGAAGGAGTCTCTCCGAAGCAGATACAAGCATCTTCTTCGACAGATTTGGTCTTCCAATCTGTCGGCGTTGAACAAGGTATCTGCGACTAACATGCTTGCCGTCCCGGTTCTACTCTACTCGTTTGGGGTGGTTCAATGGACGAAGAACGAGCTTAAGGCCCTTGATGTCACCACGCGTAAGATCATGCATATGCATAAAAGCTTGCATATCAATTCGTCAGTTCCGCGATTATACATTTCACGCCAGCAAGGCGGACGCGGACTTCTGAATCTCCAGTGTCTTCATAACCGAATTGTTTTGAGTACAGCTTACATCGTTGCGAATGGCAGAGATCCTCTCCTAAAGATGGTCAGAAACCACGAGATGATTGGCGAAGGGGCGTTCCTTTGCAAAGCCGCGGAGCAAGCTGCCGAGACCCTTGGCCTGAATTTTAACATCAGAAGTGAGGAAAGTGCATTACTCCATCTAGATGCTTCACGTCTAAAAGCCGAAGTAAAGAAAGCAGAGGTTGGAAAATTTCACCAAGAGCTACTCGACAAGCAAATGCACGGAAACTTTCACAGAAATGTAGAAAAACAGTCCTTGTCGAAGGAGCAAACTTTTGCTTTCCTCAAATCATCAGGGCTCAATTCAGGTACAGAGGGCTTTATTTTCGCATGCCAGGACGGTGTAATCTCCACCTTAGCATACCGCGCCCGCATTTTATGTCAAGAAGTTCCCAGTGATAGGTGCAGAGCGTGTCATGCACACGCTGAGTACCTAGAACATATACTATCGGGGTGTCCGACCCACGCAGAAACAACGTATATCTATAGACATAATGCGGCCCTAAGAGTACTTTATTACCACCTTTGTCGCTCTTACGGTGTTGGTCGCGACCCTGCCCTGCCGAACGCTCCACGGGATATAGAGTCAATTGTCCGAAACGAGAAGTGCCAGATTTTCTGGAACTACGATTTTCGGGCAGCAGTCTCCGTTGCGCACTCGAGGCCTGACATTGTTCTCCAAGACTTCGAGAAACGAACTATATTCGTGATCGAATTCTCGGCTCCATCCGAATACAACATCACTGCAAAGGAGAAAGAAAAAGAGGAGAGATATCAAGACCTTAAAAGAGAGCTGCTTCGACTGTACCCAAAATATTCGGTACGAGTGATTGTTCTTGTGATAGGTGCTCTCGGAGGTGTGAAATTATCGCTGGTTCGTAACCTTAAAGCCATACCCGCGTGCCAAAAATATGCCAAGGCTCTTGCGAGATGGATGCAGAAAGCTGTCATCCTTGGGTCGCTTCGTGTCCTCAAGACACACGAGGGTTTCGCCGGCCTGTCGTTGTGATTTCGTCGTGCCCTGTGACCACCCATCTCACGGATGTGAGACGTGGCCATAGGTGTATTTTACCGCGGTTCTACTGGGGCCATTGACATTTTTTCAAGATGGCAGTTGCTCTTAGTGGTACCCTGCGGTGGTTGTTTAACTTTTTTTAAATTATATATATATGGGGGAGGGGAGAGGGATGCCGCTTTGGAAAACCAGATTTAGTATCTCATCTGGAAAACATCATGCGACAACTAACACAATGAGCCCACTCCTCTTTTGCCTCACATTATTGCCACTATCTCTCGCACTTCGCCATTCCGAAGGATACATCTACGGCAAACCTGGAAATCGAAAGCATGTAACTCATATATTTTACATGGTTGATCTTAGGATCTATGCTAAAAATAAAGAAAAACTACACCCAGCTGTAGGGATTGTCACAAAATACACTCAGTAGATTGGAATGGAATTTGGTTTAAAAAAATGCGCATCCCCAAAAACACTGAGCTCGTAGACATAAGCGCTATACGACACCTTAGCGCTGGAGAGACCTATACATACCTGAGCGTGCCACAGAGCCGCATTCAGAACGTGATATCTATAAAGAATACTCTTCAAAGCAGATACAGACGTGTCATCCGGCAGATTTTGTCTTCCGAACGGTCGAACAAAGTATCTTTAACGAAGATATTTGCCGTCCCGGTAGTACTCTATTCATTTGGAGTGGTGCCTTGGGTCGCTCCGCGTACTCAGGGTGTACGAGACTTTTGCCGGATCATCGTATTGAATCCGTCGCAGACTGCGGTCATCCCTATACCAAACTTTTTTATATACATAGTTAAAATTTGGTCACACGACTGTGAGACGAGTGACCACAGGACACGACGGAATAAGAATCACGGGCCGGCGAAACCCTCGTGTGCCTGAACCCTTTGCGGCATAGTGCCATACATGTATGGCATTTTTTTAACCTCGTTTTTGAATGTTTTCGACATAGTTTTTAACCAATTACAAGAACAAAAAGCTAGTTACAAGTATTGTAGAACTTCATTCGATACCGAGAAACCTTGAAAAAATATGTTTTTTAACGAAATGGATTTTATAAATAAACAGAGTGAAACAATACAACCTTTTTACACAATAAATATAGTTATGACCAATTAACAACAGCTGATAAGCTGAAAATAACGTGAAAATTCAAAAGTTTGAAATAGTGAATCCAATATGGCAGATAAATAATTAAAAAAGTCCCGTGGCTTCAAAATAAGTTTTCTTGATTTTCTTTGGGTCGTTGATTACGAATCTGGAGTCATATTTCAAACATTCAAAATGGTGGCTCTAATATGGCTGCCAAGCGATTTAAAAATTGGTCTAGTGGCTTCAAAATCGGCTCACAGGGGGTTTTTGGGTCGCTGATTACGAATCTGAAGTCAAAGTTCAAAATGACGGATACAATATGGCGAACATTTTTTTAAACAAGAATTGTATTCCCCGTTTTTAATTTTTGAATTTTGACTTCAGATTGATAATCAGCGACCCCACACACCTTATATGCATGGAGTTTCAAATAATTCGTTTATAAGAAAAATTTTTTGCTTCAAAGGGTTATGGATACAGTTTGACACAAGAATGACAACTCTCTGCAACTATCTCGCTAGTGCCTCAGCAAGTTTTTGGCATGCGGGTATGGCTTCGAGGTGACGAGCCAGCGATAACTTTGCGATAACTTTGCACAATAATTAATAAGCAGTCGCGGAAAATTGTCCAGGGAAGGTACAGAAGGAAAAATCCCCAAGTGGAGGTGCAACTGCCGTGCCGAAAGCACAGGTATGCAGCCTTATCTTTGCATGCGAGGCTCTACAAGGACGGAGGAACCCTTTCCCTAGCTGCTCGTGGGAACAGCAATGATACCACCAAAAAGTTGTAGATGCGGTTCAAAACGATCGAACGCGCAGAGCACCTGACAATGGGCAGGCAAACAGTGCCGATCACCCTAGAGTTCGGGTTGCTGAAAATAATTTAGATGGAAACACGTCGACGAACCGGCAAAACACTCACATTCAGTAGATGAATCGATTCAAGGGTGACTTGCTGGATTGCTACGATGCCAGCATTATTCCTGTTCACGGAGGCTTCATGGCGCGTACGCACACTTTGTGGTACCAGAAACACCTAGAGCATTAGCACGTTTTGCAATAGTCTTTGCAAAGTCGAGCTACCTACCTCTCGATAACTGGATATGAACGCAGAGCGCTTCCGCAACCGCTACATGAACAAGCCGCAGACGAAGATGAGGAAGCGATATAAAGACCAATCGCGGAAAGTAGACACTCCCTGAGAGATTATAGCGATTTCAGGACAAGAAGGAAAATTTATATCCAGTTTCCTCCTAAGCTCCAAGCTCTGACTGAAATGGATGCCTCCCTTCGTGAGGATATCTCAGAGGAAACCAACCACTGGACCATCAATTGTTCAGTTTATGGTACGACGAGAGCTTTGGCTGATTCAAATCGAAGGCTAAAACCGACGATGGATCAAAAGAAGAAGAGACACTTGCATCATCTGAACAGGAAGATTGGATGGGCAAGACAGAATGCGTCCTATGTTTAGTGTGTGATTGACTGAATAACATCTGGTAAGCCATTCATGGAAAGGGTCCGAAAGTTCGCCCAAGAACTGAAGATCTACCATTATATACTGAACAAGTCAAAAATTCTGACAGTCAAGCAGCACATTATGGAAAAAAAACGGGTATTATCTGACGCAAGGAGGAGAATGCAGAAGAGGGTGGGATGGATCCGGTAGAATCAACAGTTTCTCGCTGACCCATCGCGCTTCTTCAGCGATTTCCTTATTTCTGTCAAAATCCACCCAAGCCCGACGAGGTAGAAACTTTCTGAAGAGAGGTTTACAAGATCCCAAAACTGGAATTGAAAGCAAACACAAAGAATATCATCCGCTTCAAGGAGCTTTGCGACAACTTCGTAACATCTGGGGAGAAATGTCCGTCAATCACTGCCGAAAAGGTGAAGAAAGCACTTAGGGGCACGAAGACCTTTTCCGCTGCAGGACCAGGTGGTATCAAAAACTTCTTGTTGAAGAAGTTTACTGTTAGACACCACCATTTGGCCCGCGTCTTCTCCTCACATTTAAGGTCGAAGACGCCCATTCCGCAATGGCTGGTGTTAAGACGCACTGTACTGCTACCAAAGAAAGGCGACTTATCCAACCCAGAGAATTGTAGGCTAATAAATCGTTTGAACACGCTGTATAAGACCTTTACAGCTGTCCTGAACGACAGGACCATTCGAAGAATTGAGCCAGCCTGTTTGACGAGAGATGTACGAACAACGTGGCTTAAAAAAAGGTGTAGCAGGCTGCCGAGAGAACCTGCTAATTGACAGGTGCATCTACAAAGACGCAGCAGCCTATCAGAGCACCCTGTTGATGGCCTAGATTGACTACCGGAAAGCTTTCCATTCAACTTGCAATAGACTTATTTACTGTCTCAGCTCGAAAGTATCGTGTGACAACGAACAGCGTCACCTTCCAGGAGCGCGTCTTTCAGGGCGACATTATGAGCCCTCTACTCTTTTGTGTCACACTTCTGCCACTATCTCTCGCACTACGCAATTCTCCTGGGTACCTCTGCGGCGACAAAAATCATCGCGAGCATAAGTTTCCTCATGTTTTTGTTGTATAGATGACCTGAAGATCTATGCTCCTAGTTCAAGCTAACTTCAGAGTGCTTTAAATATCGTCGAGGGGATGCACAAAAGAGATTGATATGGACGTTGGATTAAACAAGGGTGCCAAGAATAATCTGAAGCGGGGTCGAATCACAAAGTTTCCCGGGGATCCAAAGCTGCATTGAGGGTGTAACGTCGGAAAAGGTTCTATTCTGCACGTTTGGGATGGTTCCATAGGTGAAGCACGAGCTTAAGTCCCCTGATATCGCAATGCGTAAGAGCATGCATATTCACAAGAGCTTTCATATCAGTTTGATGGTATCATATACCAGGGGCCCCAGCGAGGAGAAATTTCTCTAGTTCAGCCCTTTTAACACGTGTGGATTGCTAGCATCGTTTCCCCACCAAGAGTCTCTACTCTACTCTAAGAGTTCGGGGTGGTGGTAAATTCTATTCTATGACGTCATAATTTACCACCACCCCGAACCCTTAGAGCAGAGTAGAGACTCTTACTGGGAGAAACGATGCCAGAAATCCACACGTGTTAAAAGAGCTGAACTCGAGAAATTTCCCCTCGCTGGGGACCCTTGTCATATACGATACGTGAAGCGATCAGATTTTCCTCTCTCTGATTCTCGACTAAACAATAAAAATAAGATAAAGTAGAAATAGAGATAGAAGAAAAAATTCCTGATCATGAATAAAATTATCGGGATTTACCCGGTTTCCCCCGGTTAAATAAAGTTCTTTAAGAATCCAAACATGTCTGTTCATAAAATAAGTTAATTATGGAAAGTAATATATCCATTTTCAAGTGTTCAAATGAAGTCATGTGGATCTAATAAATGGTATTATGAGAAAGAAAATAGTTTATTATAAAGTGGAATAAAACATTTAAAATTGAAGAGCCAAATATAACCTAATAAAAAATGTATTTACATTATAATAACGGTTGTTATACATTAAGTACACTACTGAATAAAGCATCTGTTATATTAAATTTATAATTCAATTATTTGACTCAGTTAAATAATAAAAACTAGATAATTGATTTAAAACTCCCGCAGAAATTCCGCCATCTTCTCGAAATTTTCGTCTACTACGAGTCAAACGACCATTTGTAAATGTTGTTCGACTTTTTCGAATGCTGAAATATAATTAATAAAATACAGAATTCAACTTTCTACATCAAAAAACACTTTATAAAATTTTTCAACTTTTTTTTTGAGACACGAACAGCAGTATGTTCGTTGAAATAACATTTGTTCCGTAGATTACGAATCCGGAAACAAAAGTACTCCGGTACGTCCAGTTTCTGAAAAAAAAATGGTGCCGAAATGTAAAAGCACATCATGAAGCTGTCTGAAAATATAATGTTACGTGATCGAATACTCAAAATAATAGTGCATTTGAATTTAGGTCCAACTTCCTTACGATATGAAACTAACTTTATTTCTGTAATAAAACACAATCATTTTTCATTTTAGGATCCTGACAAGCCACTCCGTAAACCTCATAACAAGTCGCAAGCGATGACCTTGGTTTCACGAAAAGGAAAAGAAACTTTGAATGACCCTGAAGTTCGTTTACGTCTGCCCCGCACAAAGTCAGTGGCTATGTCTGTTTGCTCAAATATAGATTATGAAGATGACATTTTGAACACGAACAAGCTTTCCAATTCCACAACAGTTCCAGACACCCCGGTTTCTAATAAAAATGCAGTACAAAATGCACTTGATATGGCAACAGACGGCGCTAAACTTTTTAATTCAATTTTGGAAGAGGCTGCGAAAAAAGTTGATCAAGGTTCCAATGTGTTAATGAAACACTCAGCGAAACAAAATAACACAGCTTGGGATGCAGATGTCATTGTGCTGAACGGCGAGGAGGCTCAGCCTATCGACCCTCGTTTCCTTTTATCGGATCTTGCTACATCTAGTTCTGGTTCTTGTTCTAGTTCGAGTACTACTGACGGCAGTCACGGAAATTTTGGTGCCAGTTACAAAAACCTTACTGCGGCTCAAAACGATATTGTATCGTTACCGAATCCCATTTCAATTCAGTACGACAGTAAACCCGTTCTAAAATCGAATGGTCTGGCAAACAAATATCCCGTGAACTTTATGAATCATTCCAATGATGCTATCCAGGAAATCACTTCAAGATTAGCGACCGTTAATACTCTGGAACTAAGTCTCGAGAGGGAGAAGGCAAAACTAAAGCAGCAAGTCGACGAGTACTATTCTTCATGTGGTGCTTCCCGTTTACGAACCAATAATAACGACACGTCTACCAATCCACGGTGTGCAGCTAATTTTTCCAAGGCGAATGAAGATAAAGAATCTTCCTCGAAAGTATGATCATTTTAGAAATGAACACAATTATATTATATCTTCTGTCACTCATCTTTTTATTTTTACTTTTCTACTTTCAAATATTTCTATGTAACCTGCAGTAATAGGATTTATACTTATTGTAAGAAAAAGGGGTACTTGAATTTTATACCTTTTTATCTTTTTTATATTTTTACTTAAACATTGTTTCGTTTTTTTCTGTTCAATCTTTTAAGTATCAAGAGATTTTCTGAAAAGGACATACTATGGTATAGTAATAAAAATGCCATTTGAATACTTTTTGAAACTCTACAATTGCCGTGTAGTAATTGTATTATACAACGATGAATAAGTTTTTCATTGAGGAGTTAGGAACTTTACTTTAAGTTTTATTATTTTCATTGAACAAATTTATGAAAGAAATTACGTTGATGAAAAATCGATGTACACTTAAAAGATTCGAGTGAATGGTAGTATGCAAGTTACTCATGTGATCTTAGGAATTATCAAATTTTTCTGGTTTGAACGACTCTTCACTTGTTAGTGTACTATCGATAAATATATTTTTCTCAGTTAGGTACCGAATAAAACAAAAATATTATTTCAAGTGTATGTAACACTTATCCGATACCCACTTTACCGAATTTTTATTTGTAGCAAAGCAATGTCGGTAACTGTTACACGCCCTTAAGAGAGGAAGTTTAGTATCAATGAGTATTTAAAATCGAACGAAAGAATTATTTTGAAATCACAAGCGAAACAGTTGTAGGTCATATTGTTTCGCTTAAAGTTTTCGATTAACTTTTTATTTGCCTAACCGATTAATATCGGGCTCTAATTTCAGACAATAGTGTTAAAAGCTAGCAGAATCTTGTAAAATAATATGGCTTCCTAGGAAAAAGAAACTAAAGATAAAACTTTAAATTACACTGAGATTCATAAAGGTTGTGGACGTGTGAATTAGAAGGACCCGGTATAAGAGGCGCGCTGGCTAATGCACAATTTTTTCATGCAATTTATATAGAAATTCATCTTCTTTTCGAAGCCTAATTTCAAACCGGATGGATGGCATATATGAATCTCAAGTGTACCTAATAATATTTACGCCGGTACCTAAGTCATTTCAATTGCTATTGTACAGGGTGGCCCAATTGAACTTCTACTTTTTAGAACACTGTATTTTTTATATAAGATTTAATTTTATTGAATCAATTAACAAAAATGATGCAACACATTTAAATTTTACACATTTATGTTGAATTTTGAATTTGCAGGAGCACATTCGTGCAGCGTTTCGACTCGTTTGTCGACTGACTCAGAGCTATAGTTCGTGCCCCTGGCGGACCGGCCGAACGCAAACATTACGCTACAGCGCAACGGTAAAGTAATGGTAAAGTAATGCTAAAGTAATATGGCATTATAATTAATAAAGGAAACAAAATTAATATGTCAATTGTTGCAATTATAATAAAACGTTAAAATTTACATTAAATGGTCATGCCGTAATTGCAACAAGTTGCTTTCTCAGCGTTAAAAAATAAAAAAACAAAGTGGCTGTCATTCAAGTCGGGTCCCTGCAGACTGGCAACCCACTTAAAGCCACGTTAGCGGGTTGCCAATATGCAGGGGCCCGACTGCAATGACGGTCACTATGTTTTTTTATTTTTTAATGCTGCAAAAGCAACTTGTTGCAATTGCGGCATGACCGTTGAACGTAAATTTCAACGTTTTATTATAATTGCAACAGTTTACATATTAATTTTGTTTCCTTTATTAATTATAATGCCATATTACTTTACCATTACTTTAGCATTACTTTACCGTTACGCTGTAGCGTAATGTTTACGTTCGGCCGGTCCGCCAGGGGCTTAAGGCGGCCATATCGAAAATTCAACATAAATTTGTAAAATTTAAATGTTTTTTAACATTTTTTTACATTGCTTCAATAAAATTAAGCTTTATAAGTGTAAAACAATACAGCGTTCTGAAAAGCTGCAGTTCAATTGGGCCACACTGTAAAGATCGTCTCATCTTAAGACAATGCATTCCTATCTTTCGGTTACTTAAAGTACTGTTTTCAAGCTTTTCTTAAATATCAGATAATCGCGTTTAGTTTATATAAGGTTCTAAAGGTAATTAAAATATCTTCTTTCTATAGCCTAAATCCAATAAAAAAAACAGTAGATTGTAGGTTTTGAGTAAGGTTATTCTACTTTTGTATATAAAACTGTATATCGCAGGTTTATTTTAAGATCAGTAGTAACCGAAAGAGGAAAATGTAAAAGTACGGTCATATATTAATAAATACGAAAAAATAAAGTCAATTAAAATGCATAATTTATCAATGGACACTCCCAAAGTAATAATATAGAATTATTTCCAGAAGCTCTTCATCATGTTCACAAGGGAACATCGGCAGTTTTGGGAAGCTGATTCAAGTGTCGATTTGTTTCTGAATCCGCGGAATGTTTGAAAAGTCCTTGGCCTGATATTTAAATAAAAGCTCGTTTAAGAGGTTAATGAAGCTTCATTTTTCGACATAATTCTCTCGAAGCTCAATGCACATATTCCATTGCCTTCTTTGTGGTCCGATTTGTCATGGTCTACAAAAGAAACTTCTACAGCCGCTATAGCCACCTCATCTGTGAACATTTTTGTCCTGTCAAGTGTTCTTTTTTTAGATTCGGAAACAGGCGGTAGCCGAAGAGGGTCAATTCTGGAGAATACGATAAGTAGTCCAGCTCTTCAATTTTAGAGTTTACTATTCGCGAAGTGTCACCCAATGCATTGCACTATGGGCCAGAATCCAGAATATGTGGCCAAAAGACAGTATAAGATATTCTTAAAAACAATATCATACTGTTACTTAGACAAGTCAAGGTAGATCTGGGGGCATTTTTGTGGGCTTTGTTTAAATATCTGGCAGCTGGGACTTACGTGAACTTGGAATTGAACTTAGAATGATTTATTCGCTGATTATTGAAGAATGTTAAGTCTGATCTGCATATTCAATATTCTCAAATCATTCTATGTTTTCTTCTCATGAGTATGGATGGTTTTTTTTTGTGAAAATAGTTAACAAGCAATACATGTAAGCCTAATGTTAGACAAATCTTGGTAAATTGCAAATTATTCTATTTAAAAATGGATTGAACAACAACCGCACTTACCCCCTGGGAGCAACGGCCGTCCACGAAAATGACACTGGCTTCCTGTAGAACCGCGTAAATCACACCTATGGCCACTAGGATAGTTCTTATTTATACTTGCTGGAATTTTTTGTTTAGAATTTCTGTGCTCGCACCCCCTCTCCCCAGTTTTGTTCGAATGTCCCAAAACAATCCCTCCAAATTTGAGCGAAATCGGTTAATATCTACGGGTCGCGCGAAAATCATAAAGTTTCCCATTGATTTCACATGGGGAAAAGTCTGTTTTCTGTAAAATCTAATTTGAATTTTACGTAATATTGCAGTTTCTTAACGCTTCTTTTTGAAAGTTTTTTTATAAATAATTTTTAATGAGTGACTTAACATTACCCATTCATATTTTAACTCATTTTCAATTGTTCAAACAATTGAAAGTAGTTTAAACATTTGTTTTTTTTAGGTAAATAGCGAAATGAACGTATTTTCTTATCTGCTTCGGAGAGCATCCTTCATAGATCTTACTTCCTGAATGCAGCTCTCAGGCAGGCATAGGTATAGGTAGGTTTCTCCATCTTCAATAGCGCTCATATACATGACCTCAGGGTCTCCGGGAATGCCAGAAATTCTTTCTCGCTTCAGATGAAACTTGGCACATTTGTCCAATCTAAAGTCCATACCTAACGGAAAGAAATTTCGGTAAGCAGCTCTCTCGCGAATTCGCGCTGTTGCGCTGAATTAGGGAAAGTTGCGTCACCTCTCAGCGAGACTGCTGTTTTCTCGTTTTGCGTGAGCTGCTCAGGTATGGGTTTGACGATATGCGAGACACCTTAAAGTGAAACGGTAACATCTTCAGATCAGTTTCTGCAGAACAACTCGCAAAATAATGCATAAATTGAAATTTTCTTTTTTGTATTGTAAAAAGTAGACCAACATCTAAGATAAACTTCTCCTGAAAATAAAATTTATTACAAAAAATTGTATTTCATTAACAAACCCTTAGATAGTAGCTTTTACCCTATAATTGAGTTTATTTATTTATCATTCAATAAGCTCGTACTGAATAGATGAACATTTTTATCGATTTTATAATTTTTTTTAATGCTAAAAAGCAAAATCAAATTTTAACCTATCTTTGCGAAAATTGTAATGTCGGTAATGTTTGGGCACTACTTTAGCGAGATGAAACTTATAGTTATGATTGTATATGTTTGAAAAACTATATCATTATATTATTACATCACAACATTTTCAAATATATTTAACAATTCTCAGCTCTTAATATAGGAAAATATTAAAAAATGATAATATCCTAATTTTACAATATATACTCCATCAATTTTGTACAGGCTTGGGAAAAGAATAATTTCTCTAATGCAAAACTAATTAAAGTATAATGCGGAAATCACACGTTTGTTTATTGAATGTTAAACTTCATACCCATTTTAAGGTGGACTTCTCTTTAAAAAAATTATGTTGAAAATTACACATTTTCGTGAACAAAATGTAAGGGACTTTCGGTCGATTCGTCCCTTAGCAGGTTTCAGCAAAAAAAAGTTTACTTTCTGCCAAACTACTCAAAGAATAATGCCTCAATGTGGACTTCTCCTAAAAATACATTTTTTTTTAAACAAACACTATTGTGAACAAAATGTAAGTTATTTTCGATTAATTCATCCCTCAGAAGGTTTCGGTAAAAGAGTTTACATTCTGTTGAACTACTCGAAGAATAATTTGAAAATCACACGATTGTTTTTTGAATATTAAACCTTATACTCATTTTCAAGGTGGGCTTCTCCAAAACAATAAATTCTGTTGAAAACTACACATTTTTATGAACAAAATTTAAGCGACTTTCGATCAATACATTCTTCAGCAGGTTTCCATAAAAAAAGTTTACTTTCTGACAAACTACTAGAAGAATAATGCGAAAATCGCACTTTTGTTTATTGAATTTTAAACCTTATACCCATTTTCAAAGTGGACTTCACCAAAAAATAAATTATGTTCAAAACTACCCATTTTTATGAACAAAATGTAAGTGTCTTTCGATCAATTCATCCCTTAGCAGCTTTCGGCAAAAAAAAGTTTATTTTCTTTCAAACTACTCTAAGAATAATGCGAAAATACCGCTTTTCTTTATTGAATGTTAAACTTGATACCCATTTTCAAAGTAGACTTCTCCCAAAAACAAATTGTGTTGAAAACTACACATTTTCATGAACACAATGTAAGGGACTTTCAATCAATTAATCTCTTAGCACGTTTCGGCAAAATAAAAGTTTACTTTCTGTCAAACTACTCCAAGGATAATGCGAAAATAGCACTTTTTTATTGAATGTAAAACCTTATACCCATTTTCAAGGTGGACTTCTCCTGAAAATAAATTGTGTTGAAAATAAGATTTTTATGAACAAAATGTAAGTGACTTTCGATCAATTCATCCCTTAGCAAGTTTCGGCAAAAAAAAGTTTACTTTCTGCCGAACTGCTCGCAGAATAATGCGGAAATCGCACTTTTCTTTATTGAATGTTAAACCTCATACTCATTTTCGAGGCGGAATTCGCATAAAAATAAATTATTTTAAAAACTTCACATTATTTGAAGAAAATGTAAGTGATTTCCGATCAATTAATTGCCCGGCAGGTTTCGTTAAAATAAAGTTTACTTTCTCCTGAACTTCTCGAAAATAATGAGAAAATCGCACTGTTCTTTATTGAATAATAAACATTATACCCATTTCCAAGCCGGACTTATCCTAAAAATAAATTATGTTGAAAACTACACATTCTCATGAACAAAATGTAAGTTATTTTCGATCAATTCATCAGCCAGCAGGTTTCGGTAAAAAAGTTTACGAATGTTAAACCCTATAGAATTCACGTAATACATGGAATTTAAGGACTTCATGGAATTCATTAAAATCATGAAATTTTTTTATTTAAAAATTGCCCGAATTCCATGCATTCTATGAATTACCTTAATTACATGAATTTCCTGAATTCACTGAAGACTCTGAATTCCGTAAATTACCATTAATTCCTTAAATTCCATGAATTCTTTGCTTTTCATGAATTCGTTGAATGCCTAAAATATCATGAATTTCTTGAATCCCATGAATTCCTTGAATTTCATGAATTCCAAAATTCCATCAATTCTTGGATTTGCATGAATTCCCGTTAATTTAATGAATTCAGTTAATTCCATGAGTTTCATGAATTCCCTAAATTGCTTGAATACCGTGAATTCCTTGAATTCCATGAATTCTTCGAATTCCATGAATTCTTCGAATTCCATGAATTATTTGAATTCCGTTAATCCCTTGAATTCCATGCATTCCCCGGATTCTCTAAATTCCACTAATTCTCTGAGATTCTTGAATTCCATGAATTCCGTCTATTACTTCAATTCCCTGAATTAATTCAATTCCCTAAATTACTTTAATTTCCTGAATTTCATGCATTCCGTGAATTGCATGAAATCCGTGAGTTCCCTGAATTCCTTGAATTTCATCAATTCTTGGAATTCCATGAATTCCTACAATTCCATGGATCGCTTGAATTCATTGCATAAAATGAACTCCTCGAATTCCATGAATCGCATGAATTCCGTGAATTCTCTGAATTCCTTGAATTACTTAAATACCATGAATTACGTGAATTCCATGATTTTCGTGAATTCTGCAATTCCCTGAATTCCATGCATTCTGTGAATTGCATGAAATCCGTGAATTCCGTGTATCCCGTGAATTCCATGATCTCCGTGAATTCCACAAATTCCCTACATTCCACGAATTCCATGAGATTCTTGAATTCCATGAATTCAGTCAGTTCCATAAATTCAGTCAGTTCCATGAATTCCGTGAATTACTTTAATTCCCTGAAATACTTCAATTTCCTGAATTCCTCGAATTACTTGAATTCCATGCATTCCGTGAATTGCATGAAATCCGTGAATTCCGTGAATGCCGTGAGTTACATGAATTGCTTGAATTCCATGAATTCCCTGAAGCCCAAGAATCCCACGAATTCCGTGAATTGCGTGAATTCCCTGAATGCCTGCGTTTACATAAATACCGGAATTATATGAATCACGTGAATTCCATGAATTCTATGAATTACGTGAATTCCATGATTTTCACGAATTTCAAGAATTCCCTAAATTCCAAGAATTCCGTGCATTCCGTCAAGTCCGTGATATCCGTGAATTACTTCAATTCTCTGAATTACTTAAATTCCCTGCATTACTTCAATTCCCTTAATTTCTTGAATTCCATGCATTCCGTGAATTGCATGAAATCCGTGAGTTGCATGAAATCCGTGAATTCCATGAATACTGTGAATTTCATGATTTCCGTGAATTCCATGAATTTCGCGGATTCCATAATTTCCATTATTTCGATGAGATCCTTGAATTCCATGAATTGCGTCACTTCCATGAACTCTGTCTATTACTTCAATTCCCTGAATTCCATCCATTCCGTGAATTGTACGAAATCCGTGAATTCCACGAATTTCCTGAATTCCATGAATTCCTTGAATACAATGAATTCTTTGAATTTCATGAATTCTTTAAATTCTAAGCATTCTTTGAATTCCAAGAATTCTTTGAATTACATGTATGTATACCATTAAGCGATTTCCCTTTCGGGGTAGGCGTGACACTACCCGATTCGGGTAGTGTTTCTAGGTGGATAGTTTCTTGTAGTAAAGAACTACAAGTGTGGGCTCACCACACCTTTGAAATTCACCAATTCCTTGAAATCCATGCATTCCTTCAATTACACGAATCGCTTGAATTCCATGAACTACTTGGATTCCGTGAATTCTATGAATACTGTGAATTGCATGATTTCCGTGAATCCCATGAATTCCGTGAATTCTGCGGATTCCCTGAATTCCATTGATTCTATGAGATCCTTGAATTCCATGAATTGTGTCACTTCCATGAATATTGTTCATTACTTGAATTCCCTGAATTAATTAAATTCCCTGGATTGCTTCAATTTCCTGAATTCCATGCATTCCGTGAATTGTATGAAATCCCTGAATTCCACGAACTCCCTAAATTTCGTTAATTCTATGAGATCCTTGAATTCCATGAATTGTGTCACTTCCATGTATGTATGTATGTATGTATGTATGTATGTACACCATTAAGCCATTTCCCTTTCGGGGTAGGCGTGACACTACCCGATTCGGGTGGATCTTGTAGTAAATAACTACAAGTGTGGGCTCACCACACCCACGAGCCAACAACACGCAGTAGTATTCCCGAATGGTCACGCATCCAAGTACTAACCGCGCTTAACACTGCTTAACTTCAGTGATCTAACGAGAACTGTTTTTTTCAGCGTGAAATGGCCGTTGGAATTCCATGAATTGCGTCAATTCCATGAATTCCGTCTATTACTTCAATTCCCTGAATTACACCAATTTTTGAATTCCTTGAATTCCATGCATTCCGTGCATTGTATGAAATCCGTGAATTCCATGAATTCCTTGAAATCCATTAATTCCTTCAATTCCATGAATCGCTTGAATTTCATGTATTCATTGAATTCCATGAACTCCTTGAATTCCATGAACTTCTTGAATTTCATGATTTTCGTTTTTCCGTGAATTCCATGAATTCAGTCAATCGCATGAATTCCGTGAATCCCATCGATTTCGTGAGTTCCCTGAATTTCGTGAATTCCCTGAATTCGTTGAATTCCTTGAATATAATAAATACCGTGGGTTCCATGAACTTCATGAGCTACGTGAATTTCACGATTTCCGTGAATTCAACGATTTCCGTGAATTCCACGAATTCCATGAATTGCATGAGATCCCTGAATTCCATGAGATCCATGA